>JAZHYW010036928.1:0-92859 GCA_037355805.1 Ixodes ricinus
TTTTCTGAAAAAAGTAACTAAATACTTAAACTTGCGGAAGAAAAACGAGAAGGGACGGACAACCACAAACTCCGTCCCTTCTCGTTTTTCTTCCGCAAGTTTAATTATCCCTACCAACCCGCTCGTTCTGTCCTAACTCAAATACGTTACTCGTTACCGAAAATAGTAACTAGATACAAGTAACTCGTTACTTGTAACGCGTTACAGCACATGTCTGGCTGATAGTAAGGAGGAGTTTCAGTGGATCAGTCTTGCAAATTGCGATAGAGATACCTGATATTTTTTTTTCCCGCGTAATACCGGGTATTGTTATCGGAGTGCAAAAACGATCTAAAAGAAAACTCGCTAATGGTATCGCGGTTTGCTTTGCGGTATACGTTCCAGGCCCGCAGTTTCCGCGTCACCCTAGCGGTAACCGTATTACGGTAACGCTACGCTAAGACGTTCCGTTACCCCGTTCGGTCCTGCGCGCCGTCTTGGCGACGGCGGCCGAAGATCGACTGCAGCGTCGTCGAGAGCCGCGTCAGCGATGCGACGACGTTTTCTCTCTCTCCCTCTCAAGGTCGTCACGCAATATTGATTCGAATCGCGTCGATCCCCTCTCTCTCACGTACTCCTTCCTATCGCCCCCTCCTCCTCCTCCCTACCGCTCCATTCACTCTTGTCACCAAGCTGTTCCTCTTCTCACCTGTTGTCTCCGCTTCACCTGCGCTGCCCTTTTCTTTCGTAAGATTCATCCACTTCTTCCATCTCTCTATCTTTCTTTTTTCCGTATCTCTTCCTCTTCACTCATCTCTCCCGCTTTTCCCCCTTCCCCTTACCCCCTCGCAGTTCTTCACGGGGTTCTGTGCAACGCGTCGGATCGCCCCAGCGTTCGCGACTCGTATCCCCAAGTCGGACTGCGATCGGCCGCTGCGTTCGCTCAGGTGAGAATTCCTCGCTCCGTTTACAAAACTCCGGGCAACAGCCTCCTATTGCTAACCACAAAGTCGTAGTGCCGAATCGCTGACGTCACCTAAAGAGGAAGAGATTTGGACCGCGTCCGCGTTCGGTCGGTGAGAACACCAAGTCGCTGTATCCAATCTGTGCACAGCGTTTGGCCTTCTTTGGGTGACGTCAACGATTCAGCACTCTCCGGCCTGCGTCTGCCGTGCGTTTGTTGAGCCGTCAAATGCGCCACGTGCCTTTGTTTGCGCCCCTCCGCCCGGCCTGAAGCAATGACGGCGCGTGCTCGCGGCTGCATCGTCGTCGCGCATTTCCAGCGCGTTCTCTACGTTATCCTCTGATGGGTGTGTTCCTCGTTGTGTTCCGATGCAACGAGAGTCGCGTCTTGGAACACCTTACCAGGTGTAGCTCCGGACTTCTCGTATGTTTTTACTTTTCGGATTATCCGAGTCACGTACGCAGTGCGCCGATAATCCGAGTCACCGCACGTTTTTGGGAGACTCGGCCGGTGAGCGAGTCATCTCAGAAGTTATTGACGCGCACCACCTATAGTACGCCGCTAATGCATATACGTATACTTCAGATACCGCATGTTCAATTACTCATATTCTCGTTCAATTGCTCATATACCGTGTTCAAAGCAAACGTCCCTCGAACATACTTCTGTTGTCATGTCAGCAGCGAAAAAACGTGTTTTTTTTTTGTGTGTGTGTGTGTGTGTGTATTTGTTTTTAAATTATTTATGATGTATGGGCAGTGTGACTGTGGCTTTTGGGGGACGAACGTTTTCGCTATTTATGAAGCCGGTGTAGAAGGATGAAATAACAAAAAGAGCAGGTTTTTTGTAGCGCCATTCGATATCGCGGATGAAAATTTTGTTCGTGTTTCTCCCCTAAATTGGGCAAATGTTACGATAACGCCATTTCGGTTTTTTGAGACGTGACAACCGTGAACGCGTATCGGCAAAAGACTCGCTACGCGTGACGTTCGTAAAATGACGTATAGTCCACGTTGCATCCGTAGAAAGTAAAAACGAACCAGTACAGGCTTTTAATTACTCTGGGTTTTAATTCTTTTTTTTTTCCACTTCTGTCTTAGATATGGGCTATGTACGCCGATTTTGCGATTAATTATAAAGACGCCGATTTAATCGATCATTCCAACAGGATGCCACGTAATGTGGTTAAACATTGTCTCGCGTGACTGTCGCTTGGGCAGTTATCATGTGCTCGCTACGGTCGCCTCCATTTCATGGGGGTCGCATCCATATCTCTGCAATAACTGATCCTCTATACTTGGAATCCGTTAACTTCGTTTCTTATTGTAGAAATTGGTCTTAGAAATACTGCATGACGATGATGATAATTTAAAAAAAATTGATATAGACACAGAAGAGTTGTGGTCGGATTGGTTCAGTATCAGCCACCGATAATATAACGATAGCACTCCATATCAGTATTGCCCGACACCCGATAGAAAAGTAGTTTCGGGAAATGCCCGTTCATATCGATTCGCATTATGAAATAATCAGTGGCGGTAAAAGGCAGGAGTATTAGACGAGGTCTCCGATTGACTGAACGCTGCTTTTGATGATAACGTGGATTCTTGCGCGCTGTTTTTGGACGCACCCCAAAGCCTCTGACATTGTCGAATGTTTCATTCTTTCGCAAGGGACGTCTTTTCTCGTGTTACTGTCATATCTGCTACCTGGTCGATCACAGCGAGTACGAGTGCCTTCCGTTATCTGGGAGCGGTCGTTCCTCGACGCTTCGTGTTATTCCATTTGTTATGGAATGTTTACGTCGACCATCTTGATTGTGCCGTTCTTCGATGTACATGCTACCAGCCTGCCGAAGGCGCTTGCTAATTTTTAAGCATATGTTGTTATTTCTTTCAGCACTCTACACATTTTATTTTTAAATTATTTTAGGTTACATCAAGTAAGGTATTGGATCGGTACACATGTAATCTCGGATGCAATCACATGCTTCGTGCCAAATGGATGGATGGATGGTAATCGCTATACCCTCTGAAACGGGCGGCAGCTCGCGCCACCTACCGCCAATGTTGCTTGACGGGGTTTTGAAAAGTGTGTATTGTGTCCGTGTTCCATGGGTACATGACATTTAATTCATTGTCATAATCGTTTAATATATAATGGCTTCGAACAAACACTTGGTGAACATGCATGTGTTGTGTCCAGCGGAATGTGCAGCCTGTTTGGTGCATAATCATTGAGGCTTCGTTCGTTCGGTACGATGTTGCATTTGCGGCACAAAGCGCGGGACCTTGGCGTACGAAAATAAACGGCGTTTTGAAATGTCCACCTCTCGAGAAATGTGGCGGGCACTGAATTACGACGCTTTTTTTTTTACTTTTCTAAATTATATTCGACATTATATATTAGGTCGATATTTTACGAGTTCTTCTGGCATACATGGTGGCAATGTGTGTATAAATTTGCCCTCGTTTTAATTTACTTTCATGGCGAGTCGTATTTAAAAAAAATCTTTAATCGCTGTGAATATTTTTGCATGCCGAACTCCAAGGATATTGATGAGTGTGTTTGAATGTTTAATTAAGAAAGACCTATTGGCTAATCAGACATTTTTATGACCACATTTATTTGATCTTCTCCCGATGGCCAGCACGAGGTTGGCATTCCAAGTTCCACCACGTCAACGTAAATTTCATTCATATGTCGTTTTTCGCATATGTCCTACGACATACTACGCGTGCCCGTGTTGTTTGCGAGCCATCACGAATGCTATTTTTTTTTCATTGAATTTTTTACAGCTAATATGTTTTTTTTTTTTTTATTGAGCGCGTCTAAATTGTATTTTGCTATGACGGTGACATTACACGTTCCTATCCTACGCTGTAGCGTCTTTGAACCTTCTGGAAACAATAAAAATTATCGAATATAGACATCTGATTAATCTGTCTTCTGGAGCTGATCATTTGTTTCCTAAGAATACCACCCATCGAGCTCGTCTGCTGGCCTTACATAACGTCCGCTCTTTCGCCTACCTTTTACGTGAAAATTCTTTTCAAAGCCTGTCTGGAAATCTGAGAATGAATTAAAAAGAAAAGGAGACTAAAAATAAAAAAGAGCGTTTTTTTTGTTTTTTTATGAGCCCTCGGGGGGTTATATTCTGATGCTGTTCCAGCAATTACGAAACCTGGCCGCCAGACTGCGTGCCTGACTCGCTCGCGCAGATAACGTAGGCTGCCGCCATAAGCTCTCAGCGGGAATTCGCGACAAAGTGCGATCTGACTCGGCAGAAGAACGTGTCCTAAGGAAGACTGCGTCACGGTTGGAGGGTGCTTCGTACCCTTTTAGAGCTTTTTTTCTGTTTTCATAACCTAAAGATGGATCGTTACCTATCCCTCGCGTTTTGTTCGTTTTTTCATGTTCCGGTATAGGCTTATTTTAAAAGCACTCGCTCCTTTCTTCGCTTACATGGGTATACCTGTAGAGTGATAATTAGTTCCCAAGAGCATTTCCTCCCCCCGTAGTTATTGAAACGCTCTCTAAGAATTCTGCAGCGTTTGCTTTCCCGCAAAGCACTTGGAAAAGCGGTGCAATCTACGGCGGGAGGCAGGCGAACGACGAGAACGGCAAACGCCAGACGTCCTCGTTTGAAAGCGTTCGAAGAGTGAGTAATAAGTTTTCATTCCCATCAGAGCTGGGCATTCTGACATCCCCTCTCATCTCCTTCTCTCCCTTAGTTTCTATCAGCATACACTTCAATGCGTAGTGGACTGTTCTCGTGGTGAGGTATGGACCTTTTTTCACGAGGGCGCCGCCATCTTGAAAATCGTCACTTCCGGTATGGGCGAAAACATTGTTTTGCCGTCGCCACGCCAATAGAAGACATTTAGGACATAAGCGTAACCGTCATCCATTCTTGTTTCGCCTCCCCTCTATTATTTTACTATTTGCTGGTTGAAACGTTGGATTATTTTTTCGTCGCCCATACCGGATATGCCTGCCAGGTGGCTGGGGAAGAGAGTAAGCAAAAAATGCACCAATTCTTGTTTTTGTTTTCTTTAATCCGTTTAGCTAATGAGAAGGGCCATTAGTATTATTATCCAGAGCATGGCCATGTGCTCATCGCGGTCAAATGATGTACTTCTTCTTGGGACGGAAACTGCATGGCCATCGGGACGTCATTCCCAGACCTCAAAGAAGATCGATGATTGGTGTTCCCACAAAATCTGTTTCAGTGTAAGAACTGCAGGAAAATCGAGGAAAATTAGACGAAGGTTTTCGTTTGCTCTTGTTGTTGTTGTTATTGTTAGGGGGATCGGTGGCCGAGAGTGTTAGCGCACCGTAGCCCGCAGCACGTGGAGTTCTGCAGCTCGGGCTGCAGAACTCCGGGATCCTGGGTAGGTGAACGGGACCCTTTCGAATGTATGCAACAGCTGAAATGACGTGCCACGTCACTGCCGCAACTCGGAACTAGCATGGGCCTTAAATCAGCAACGACTGTCGTTTACCCAGTTAAGCGAATTCGAAACTAACAGTACACAGAGAGCTGGTCCAAAATTGAGTCCGCCGAAACCAGTGGCCGGGACATTCTTATCGGTTAATGCGTCGCCCCGGACAGGCGAAGGTGCCGGGTTCGATCCCCGCTCCTGGCCCAACTTTTCCCAGCTCTCTTTCCCATTCCCTTCCCCTACCATTAATTCAATAAATTCAATATTCACTCTGTCGGAGTCTCTCCCCTCTTCGTTCACCAGCCTCTGACGCAAGAAAAGTGACGCATTTCTACGTTACGTATTTCTCTTCGGGAATTTGTGGACCCAGTCTCTCGTGCAGTTCTTACGTTGCGAGAGGAAGGCGCATAGCGACAATGGCGTAGATCCACTCGATCACGGCCACAGAATAAGCGATGCCTCTCAACGTTTCGATCACAGCGGTCATCAACTGCACCGGTCAGTGTTTCGTTCGGCGCGGCACTCCAAAAATCACCGAGGTCACCAACTTTTTTTGTTTTCTTTTTGTCGGCGTGCGCCGCTTCTCCAATCCGTCGTTGCAATTTTGTCAACATATTAATTGCGAACGCGCCGGCTTCAGATAAATTGTCAACGTAAGAAAGATTAACAGCGAGGAATTTGCTGGAAGCATGCCCGGAGCTACGTTTTGTTTTCTTTCCTTTGTCGAGCTCTTGCGGAAGAGGAGATTTTGTCGCAGATGTACTCTGTATGTCGCGTTCGCAAAAGAGTTGTAGAAATGTCAAGTTCCTTTTCGAAGCGATAACGAGCGGGTTTGGAGTAGTGGTAAGGCTAAGATTTCAAAACTAAGAAGTTCGAAACCTTTTTTTCTGTACCAAGTCTTTAATAACGCGGGAATAGCGCCGCCGCCATGCACCAATCCAAAAACGCTGTTTGGGCTCGGTGTATACGCGCGCAGTGGCGACGACGTCATTCCTTTGCGTTCGCTATTCTAAAACTCGTTATTACGTAGGGAGTCGAACCGATCATTATTCCGGTTCGGTTCGGGTTCGGTAGCTTTGCACTTTGTCCCGGTTCGGTTCCCGCTCAGTGATAAATTCGAAATGACGGTTCGGTTGTCGGTAGGATTCCGTGTCTTCGGATAAATTCGAAAAACTCCAAAAAACACTCTCCAATCAAAATTCTGGTTTTGAGGTGCCAGTGCACATCAAAAAAGAAATAAAAAACAACAACTAAAAGCAGGCTGTATATTACAATTAAGTTTGATCATCTAAACTTCTAAAGGGTCAATAATCCTGGAAAAAATGCCACCACAGTTGTTGTTCAATTTTCGGACCATGGTCAAACCGCTTATCCATCAAAGTTGATTCAGGACATCACGTTATTGTATTTTTGGGTCACGACACAAAATCCACTCTTTTGGTTTCCAGTTTGGGCCGTACTGTTTGTGCTCGAGAGGAAGGAGAGGTTGTGTTTTTGTAGCAGGGAAAGCTGTGGATTATAGAGGCCGCATAAAGCAGGAAAGAGGGGCAGATGAAACTTGTCTATTCCATCCTTTACCGCTGTACACCTCGCGCGGCCGCGGGGAAGGTTGGTGGAATAGGATGGGATGAATACGAGCTTCCCAGCGACTATACCTCCAGGAGTTCATTGGTTTTAAGGTGTCGACGTTTATCGAAGCAACACTCGCCTGTGACTTTTGTCGTAAAGCAGATTAATATTTTTATTTATTTTATTTATTTATTTATACATACTACCGGCTGCCATTTGGCAGCCAAGGCAGAAAAGGGCATACGGGGCAACACACGATAAGAAAACCTAGAGTAGAGAATCAGGTTGTTTTTGTTCCCTCCGGATCATCGATGGTGCACCTTGAGCTACCGTCGGGAACCGGGAGGGTAGATCGTGGAAGATGTGGTCCGGATGCTGCTTGGAATTGAAGAAGACTTCTTGCTTCTTCTTGTTGTGGCCGACGGCGGAGAGTCAATAGGCTTGGAGGCGAAGTTGTAATGAATACGTAGTTGAGCAGTTACAAAGGCGGACGGACGCCTCGGCGTCAAGTGCCCTTCCGCGCACGGCGAGGACGGCGGCTCAGCCGCAGAGCAGGGGCTGTCGCGCACGACAGAAGTAACGCGGCGAACCGCGGGAGAGAAATGCCACACGGTCCCGTTCAAACTCAAGGCTCACACGCTCGGTCAAGGCTTAAGACAGTGCGCCGTCACCCGCCCTGTCCAATGAGGGTTTAATTCGAACCCCATTGGGCACAGGCCCCGACACACTCCCGACCAATCGCACCAGAGGTCATTGCTGTTGCCGAGGGTCCCATTAAGGTCGGGCCTTGCGGTTGAGTGTCTAAGCCCTGACAAGTTTATGCTCGAAGGAAGATATCGGATTCGGCGAAAATCGTCGAAACGTGCCTCACCAGCGAACCTCCCCTCACCACGAGACACTGGAACTTAACCCGAGGCTTTCAACAGTCGTCGAACGATGCTATAGGTCCGCGCCGGCGCGTATACGTCAGCTGCGCCCGGTGCCTTTCCAGTCAAAGTCACGAAACATTGGAACCTGACCCGAGGCTTTCGACGAAGTCGCTCGAGTTCGAGACGCGGCCAAGTTTATGAAATGGAGCGTCAGCCGTTGATAGCAGCATTTCGGTGCCCCGAGCGGCCGCGTTGATTTGTGTGCCCAGGGGCGTCCTGTCCCGGGTGAGAGGGAGGAAGACCCTCCGGCATTGACCCGCCGTGGGAGAGGCACAGCACCGTTGAAAATTGGGCGAGTTGGTTATGCATAGTTACGAAGAGGGAAACAGCGCCAAAAGTAAGGAGGACTTTCGGCGCTGTTTGTCCTCCGTACTTTTGGCGCTGTTTCCTTCTTCGTAAGAGTGGCACAGCCTCGCCCGTGGTGGAAAAGCTATAGGTTTAGCACGTATCAAAACGTTAAACTAATTCATAAGAAAAAAAAATAAAACGCACTCTCCGTAGCGCGCAAAAAGGCGACCACGTCTACACCTAGTTATACTCTAGTGAATGGCACCAATATCAAACCCAGCTGAAGATATATTACGAAATAAAACTTTGGATTGGGCTAGTTGGTTCGTTGTGATCTGGAGGACTTAAAAGCGCAAAAATCACGGACGACAAGAGACATATACAACACAGACTGGCGCTAACTTTATGAATTATGTACAACGATTATGTACAACCATTATGTATACAACGATTACCAACTAGCCCAGCTATCAACCTTATTACGCTAACTTTCAACTGATTTAACCTAGGCAATCAATCTTAGAAAGCCGACCACGGCTGATTGATACAAGCGCGCTTTATTTTTTATCTATAGCACACGTTTACACCCGGATATTATTTATTTTTATTGGGAAACACCGCGCAATTAAAGTCCGAATTGCGGCGAATTTGGAATCAAACAAAAGTAAACTCCGAAAAACGCCTTCCGAATTTGACGAAAAACAAACTCCGGAAACACGGAATAGTTATCAGTCATAATTATCCGTTTCTTGCGTTGCCCGTGATTAAAGGCCGTGACACGACAGGTTCATTGGCTGAAACCGATTGACGGTGTCCTCTTGTAACCCGGATAATCTTGCACTGTGGCTGGAACGAGGAACACAATTAAGATAGCGCCCGGATAACTCCGGCAACTCAGCACTATACACGAAATCTAATCGGACACGACTTGGCTCAGTCCGTTCACGGTATGCCACGATGTGACCGCTGTCGGTTTCACGCTCTCCTCGCGTGCACAGGGGTGCGTGCGACCAAAAACATCGCCGTGGTCAGCATAACCATATCCTCCTGTATACTCACAAAGCCTGGCAGTTCGACGACGGAGCCATTGAGTGCCTGGTTGCAGATTTGGAGCACGAGGATCTGGTAGCACAGGGCATCAAAGAGCCATTTCTCGCGGGGAACCTGGACGTCAGCGCACAGCTTTTGCGGCGGCGAGGACCCGAAACACACTTGGTCGCTCGGGAGAAGTGTGTTTCGGCGCCTCGCCGCAGCGGGGCGCCAGTCACGTGGCTCTCCTCTCATCCGTTGTCTGCCGCTCCACCTTTTCCATTTCGGCGGCTGCTTCTCGTGGCGATCTGCCAGGCTTTGTCAGAGGAGGCTTTGGCAGAACGCGATGGTTCCTATAGCTTGGACCGTACTTTTCCCAACCTAGTTTCGAACACTTCACTCGAAAAAGTAAGCGATTGGCAATTACAATAACTTTCGGTTAAAAGTTTTTCAATCGATTACTTGAGATGAAAGGTAATTGACTGTTACTCGAAAAAGTAACCGTTCATTTTTCGATTCCTTGACGTTTTCAAACACGCAGATTTTTCTGCCGGTTTGAAAACGTGCCTTTCGGACTTTCCATGATCCTCTCAATCCACCGACTTTAGTAGACCATCCTGCTATCGAGACTAAAGCCGCTTCATGTTTCAAAAGTAGCGCAAGGTGCATCGATGCACGAGTCACGTGCAACGTGCAGCCCTTCGGGAAGATCATGGCGCGGCACAGCGCAGCACTGAGCTAGATTTCAGACGCCGATGTTCTTCCCAGAAGTGGCAGCGCGGCATGTGCCTCGAGCATTTCCACAACAATGAATGGAGCCACTTTTCCCAGGATAGAGGTGCTTTAGTCGAGATATTATTTGAGAATTCCTCGCTAGTAAATCTGTAGAAACATGAAGCCATTAGAAAGAGGGGAAAAATAGTACCGGCTACGAGTAATTTTTATACTTCTAAATGTGATCAGATAACCTTCGTGATTACTTCGTAATAAAAGTAATCAAATATGATTATAAAGTTACTTGAAAAGCTAGTCGATTTCCGAGTAATTTGATTACTCGTAATGAGTGCAGCGCCAGTCTGCACTAGAGCCACTGAAAGGCATTAATTGAGTGACAGTAGTAGCCACAATCACAGCTCGTGACGTCACGGCGAGGCGAATCCTGGTCTTGACGTCACGGATGAAAACTACGAGAGGACGCCACCGAAGACATCCCGGCGCTAATCGTGGGGCCAGCTGCGGAGGCTCTCGTCGATTCGCCGATTCTACGAAACCGGGCTTTTGAATGACGTGAGCAACGGTGGAGCTCGCTCGTTGGTTCTCCGGGTTCGCTGACGATGCCCGTCTGACTGGGCGTCGTCGTGCGGGGCCCGCTTGTCAGCTGGGGACGGCGCGTCAGGTCGACGTCCGCTCGTTGCCCCGTGGCATAGTTGAGAGCGTTCTCTTCTGCACTCGGGCAGGGCCTGACTTATTACGGTCACCTTTCGTGAGTCGTGCTCATCGACTGGAGGACTTATACCCGTGCCACACGGGCAACTCGAATGCCATTTACAACGAATGACATTTGAACGATCGGCCAATCAGCGCGCGACACTCCGAGCCTGGGGCGTTCCACGCGCGACAGATGGCGAGCCGATTCGTCGATCACACGAATGTCATTCGTTGTAAATGGCATTCGAGTTGCCCCTGTGGCACGGGTATTAATTGGCTGCGAAGCCAATTAAGTCCTCATTGGCTCATTGGCTGCGAAGCTGTCTCGTTGGCTGCGAGAATTACTGGCTGCAAAACTGTCTTATTGGCTGCGAATCTGCCTCATTGGCTGCAAAGCTGTCTTAAAACGTTCGGTTAATCCAGCTCTTTTTGTGACAGCGCTATAGATGGTTTGCTAATACACCTGCCGTTTTGCCTGGCAATGTTCTCCGCTTCTATTATTTCCCTTGTGAGCTGGTCTCGGCTCCTTGCCAACACCACACACTTGTCAAGTTCCGCTGTGCACCCACAGTCCCGAATGTGTATGCCAACATGTCCAGAGTTCTTGTTGATGGTGGCCAAGTTGTGTTCTCTAAGGCGGTGGTTTAAACACCTACCCGTCTGTCCGATATATGTTCTTCCACAGGACAGGGGAAGGAGTAGACCACATTTTCAGTACATCGAACGAACTTATTTCTGTGATTCGTTGTGCAGGACGTCGGTGTCCTTGAAGGAGTGTTTACCCTCTTGCACAGGCTGTAGAGCTTGTTCGGAGCGGAGAAAATAACGTCCGTGCTTACTTTGTTTGCTATTTTCTTGAGGCCATGAGAAAAATGATGGAGATATGGCACAATCACTGGTCTTTTTGCCCTGTCCCGATGACTATTCTTAAATCGTTCATCATGCTTAAATTCTCTGAAAAGTCCTTCCGCCACTGATGTTAACAAGGATGGTGGATAACCTGCGCATTTTAATCGCGACACTTGCCCATCAAAGCTCCTTTGGATGGAATGGAAGCATGACTTCGTAAGAGAGTTCTTAAGGCACAACCGCGCTATGCCTCTCTTTACGAGTTTTGAATGCGCGGAGTTGAATGGCAGAAGTGGCTTCTTTCCCCTTGGCTCGTAAGTCCAGCACGTATGGTACGGTGACGTACAAAGACGAAGATCTAAGAATCGCAAACTTCTTTCACTTGGAAGTTCGTGGGTAATCTCCAATGGGTTCATGCACCTTTTGAAACTGTCGAGAATGTCTGGTACCAAGGCTGTCAGATTTTGGTCATCGGTGGCGAGGACAATTAAATAATCATCGACATATCTGAATACTTTTTTAACTATTGACGCGTCGAGAGTTAGGTTTAAATTCCTGTCAAGGTGTGCAAGATACAGGTCACTGAGGATAGGTGCAATGCACGAACCAATACACACCCCTCTCTTCTGCAGATACGTATGTCCATCCCAAGTGGCGAAGGTAGATTTTAGATAGATGTCAATTAAGTTTAAGAAGTTGCTTTGGGATAGGCCTGCCGCATTCTGAAAGGCAGTGATGCCATATGTGTCTATGCAGTCCTCGATACACCTTAGGAGATGGGGTTGGGGCAAGGAATAGTAGAGATCCTTAATATCGATGGAGAATGCTCTTAGATCTTGGTCGCTTTTTTGATCGAAGAAGCTGATGACGTCATAAGAGCTATGAATCAAGTAAGGATCATCGATGACTAGCAGCTTCAGTCTTTCTTGCAAATATACACCTACCGACTTCTGCCAAGTTTCCCTTTCTGAAATTATTACTCGAAGAGGGCATTCCGGTTTATGAGTTTTGGCGCTGAAGAATAATTGTAGGCTCAAGTTTTTGCTGCGTTCAATTCTGGAGCAAAGTTGATTCAAATTCTGTGAGTGACAAAACGTTTTTGCTACCCGTTTCACTTTTTCCAGGGAGATCTCGTCGTGGCTGCTGAAGACAGATTCGACCGCTGTTAAAGCTTTTTCTCCGAACGTCTCCTTTTGCATAAGCACAAAACCGCCTTCTTTGTCAGCTGGCATAAGTGTCAGTGAGTGTTCTTTAGGTATGCTTCTACTCTCTTGATAGGCAGAGGTGCAGCTGATGGCTTGTAACGAACAAGCAGGTCCACTCCCTCGGAGGTGCATCGATCTATCTCGGTCTCTGGAGCTCGTCGTGACACTTGCCTAATGATGGAGAGTAGCTCCGGTGCCGTCTTCTTGGGTTCCACTCAAACTTGGGGCCCAAGCTTAGAACACGCCGTGCGCCTCTTAGCCTTTCGCTGACTCTCACTGGGTTGAAATGGGGCGGTGGACGGCAACGCACCGCTTCTCTTTTGTTTTATCACGTTGCGACAAAGGAATCGGAATCGAGTACTCACCCTTTCCACCGTTCAAGGGAAACTGAAGCGGTTCTGTATTTGAAGAAAAACACTTAAATCGTCTTTATTTGCCCTCTATGGGATCTTAAATATCCATATCACTCTTCAATTGGGTGCACGGAGGCTGCAGAAAATCATTTTCAAAACGGCGGCTTGGGCGAGTTGGTTTTCCATGTCTCGAAATTAACAGCGCAAGTATGGAATCCACACAAACACACGTCACCACAGGTCACAAAACAATCACACTTAGGGATACATTCACATCAGACAAGACACTCACACAGCGCTGACTCACAACTCAATATATTTTAGCACTTCTTTTTTTTTAAGCCTTTTCGATATATTCATGACAGTTGGTTTCTTTTTTCTTCTGACACTCATGTGAGCTAACAAGATAAGCTACTAAGAAAAGTCAATTCTTTTTCTGATAAAGTGAGCGATGGAGTGCTTACACAATTGTCGCGGTAGCCAACTGACTAGAGAAATAGTGGAAGCAGAAAATATGGCCAGGGATAACGACAATTGTGTAAGCACTCCATCGCTCACTTTATCAGAAAAAGAATTGACTTTTCTTAGTAGCTTATCTTGTTAGCTCACATGAGTGTCAGAAGAAAAAGAAACCAACTGTCATGAATATATCGAAAAGGCTTAAAAGAAAAAGAAGTGCTAAAATATATTGAGTTGTGAGTCAGCGCTGTGTGAGTGTCTTGTCTGATGTGAATGTATCCCTAAGTGTGATTGTTTTGTGACCTGTGGTGACGTGTGTTTGTGTGGATTCCATACTTGCGCTGTTAATTTCGAGACATCATTTTCAAAGTCCGCTTTGAAAAATAGCGGAGTTAGCGTCGTCAAAGGAGTTCTTTTTTTAATTTCTTCTCCGCTTTTGCGCTTTTGCGCATTTTTAGAGCCTATCAAAGCTGTGCACGTGCTCTCTCGCTATTTTCAAAACGATTAACAAAAAGACGTCACCACTGGTGTCAGTGCGGGGAGTTAAACTCGCAATTGCGCGCGCTGCCCACACGAACGACACGCGCTCTTTACGTCACGACTAATCTGAGGTTGTTTCTTTTTTCTCGTGTTTTCTCGCGTTTAGTTTTATCTTTGAAGAAAACGAATGTGACATTCAGATTCAGGGGATAAGACTACGCTAGAATCAACCTCTATCTCATTTTTTAAAGAAGTGTTTCGGCTTCCCTTTAACGCGTACACGCAGAAAAAAAGAAGAGAAACAAACAGTCTGGCGATGAAGAACATTAAAGGCACCGTTATAGCACCGTGAAATGATTTCTCAACTTCTTCCTTCTTAGATTTCCTCCTCAACGCATAAGCGAATTGAGAAATCACGTGGTCGTGAAGTGGGCACCGGTACGATGCTTCCACCGTGAAACTTGTAAATCGCAAGCGAGGATAAGTGACGGCACGGTACTCATTGGCCACGAACGCAGATTCAAATATTCGTCGACGGATTGATTGCTGACGACCGCATAAGTCCATGCCAACGTTACTGGAGCAAGCTCAGTTTCGCAGCTCCCCATTCTCGCCTGCAGCGGCGAGTGGCCCAGGTGGCGATCACGAGAACTAGCGGCGCTGCAGTCGGATCTTGCTTCCCTGTCTCGCGTGTTGTCTGCCACAAACCGCTACCACTGCGTGCGGTGAGAGCTTCCTTTTCTTTTTCTTTTCTTCCTTTGTTTTCTTACTTCCATGTGTATAATAGCAAAATAAGATGATGAAGATGAAGTGTAATACACCACGGAGATCAGAGTCAGCGCATTGTGAGTGTTTATTTTTTTCTTTGAGCGTTTGGAATTTATTTTTGTGTGCGTCTGTTTCCTTGCGCTGTGAAGTGTTAGTATGAATCAACAACTCGCTCAAGCTCAAGTACTGCGATTCAAGCTTGGCGGACTAGACAATCCGAAAGCAGGACTCGACTGCAGCGCTGCTAGTTCTCGTGACCGCCACTGAGCCCACGTCGCTGGTGGAGCTGTGAAACTGAGCTTGCTCCAGTAATGTTAGTCCATGCGACGTAGTGCTCGTGTCCAACACGGCCTCGCTTTATATCCTCCGCTCTCGCAAGGCTGGGAGAACTTCCGTTTCCGGTATAAAGGCATACTTCCGTTTCCGGCAGAGAGGCAGAAAGCAGACGTGAGTTTTTAATCTTTCGTTTTTGCGCAAAACTGGAGGCAATGAAACGAAAACGGATTCCTTCTCCGGGTTTTACGAGCATCGAAGATTAATGGGGGTCTTCATTTGGAAAAAGCTGGAAAATCATTTCATGGTCCCTCTGACAGCATCAACAATGGCAGCTGCCGGAAGTTCTTGCAGAACGATAGATCCTCTATGCAGGTCGCGACGCAAAAACATGGCAGGCGATACAGCCGTACAGCTTCCCGTCGCCTATCAGACAGACAAAATACTGTGGTCTTCCATGAGCGGTGTACTGAAGTTCGTACAAGGAAGCGATTGCGCACACTCGGGACACAATCCACAAATAAACAAAGGTGGCGTACATTCCCCCGCTTTTACTAGCTTCATCTGCATCGGCTCCTGTTCTCTTTGTATGAACCTCCTTCTTCCCCAGCGCGTCTTTATGCTCAAAACGGCGACACATTCTCAGCGGCTCGCACGGAGTACGTGGAACTCGAATACTGCTTTCAAGGTTCAGTGGCCGCACACTCTGCGACCGGTTGCGGTACCTCCGACGAAATATTGCCCTCGAATCATATCTCGGTTTCGATATGAAACTCTCGATTTATCAGTCTTTTCCGGTTAATTCCACGTGACGGCCGTCCTTAAGGGCTTCGAAGAAAAAAACACAAAAAAACTCAGAAATATTTTATAGAAACGCTTCTCCACTACGTCGACCTAGAACCCTGCCTGCATCCGTCATATGCGTCTGGTTATTTTTCCTTACTAACGGCGTGTTCGCAATCGCGTAAGCACATCTCTGCTTGAGACAGGCACTCAGTTCTTTGTAGCGTTTGAAGCTCGTAGGAAGAAAAAACGCCGCGCATTCATCGAATGTAATACAGGTTAAAATACTGGAGACATAATATAGTAGCATTGGATTACGCTTGACTGCGTTATAGAAGCTTACGTAGAGTCACGACCGCGAGTTACTGGGACATTGGTGCTCCGAATGAAGCGTGGCAACCCACGGAATGAGTGGCCTTGCCCGCGACACGAAGCACGGATGTCGCGGTCGTACCACATCGCGTAGAGTAAATAGTCAAGCATACGCTGCTGTGTTCACTGACCTTAACTATACGTAAGCCTTCATAACGTAGTCAAACGCTCATGTGTGAATGGGCCTTAACTCTCTACGTAAGTCCTCATAACGTAGTCAAACGCTCCTGTGTGAATGGGCCTTAACTTTCTACGTAAGCCCTCATACCGTAGTCAAACAGCCCTGTGTGAATGGGCCTTAACTCTCTACGTAAGTCCACATAACACAATGAAACGCTCCTCTGTGAATGGGCCTTAACTATCTATGTAAGCCCTGATACCGTACTCAAACAGTACTGGGTGAATAGGTCTTAACTACACGTAAGGCCTCCTAAAGTAGTCAAACGCTCCTGTGTGAATGGGCCTTAACTCTCTACGTAAGCCCCATACCGTAGTCAAACAGTACTGCGTGAATGGGCCCTAACTACGTAGCCCTCATAACGTAGTCAAACGCTCGTATATGCCCCATACCGTAGTCAAACTACTGTAATGGGCCCTAACTACGTAAACCCTCATAACGTAGTCAAACGCTTCTGTGTGAATAGGGAGTTTAAGTAGATCGTGTTTTCAGGCCGCGCTCTTTATAGCGGGAGCTCGCGCTGCCACTTCGATGCATGCTCTGGAGCGCGCGCCCGTAGCGATAGCGGGCCTTCGAAAACGATCTACGAAAACTCCCTAATGAGTCTTTACTTTACGTAAGCCGTCATAACGTACGCAAACGCTCCTTTGTAAATGGGCTTATCTACGCAAGTCCTCATAGCGTAGTCAAATGGTACTGCCATGGGCGAATGGTCCTTAACTCTATACGTGAGCCCTCAGAACGTAGCTAGGCGTAGTCAAACGCTACTCTGTGACTGGGCCTTCACCTTTCGCTGAAAACGGCCGCGCATATATGTGTATTCTTTTCACACCCGAGATTGTTGCACACTGCTCTGCAGCTTCGGGATCTATTACCCTATTACAAAACGCCCTTTCATATGCACAGTTCAACGGAAAAATGAAGGGCAGGTTAAAGTGAGCTTTTTATGCCATATTATCCTTTTATTTCTCCCGGGGGCTGCAAGAGGCTGCAGCGCAGCAATCGCCGTTTTGGATGTGGTCTGTTATCTGTACAAGCGCCGTCCTTCGATGAGCGATCGGCTTCGAGGATCGTGCGCCGGTTCTCGACGACGCCGGAGTGGTGGCCGGCCCTTGGCCGTCATTCGAAGCACGTAAGGGGAGCCCTTCCCGTGCACGATCGCCAGAAACGTCGTCGCCACACCAGTCCTTCCTTTCCGCGAATCCGTGCGTCGTCGTAAGTCTCCAAACCATGCTGGAATGCCGCCATATTGCGGCACGATGCGAGACGAGAGCGCGCGGAGAACACCGACTCTCTGGTTGGAATGATCAGTGACGCAAAGCTAACTGCCTTTGACTCTACTCACTCTTCGAACGCGTTTCAACATCGGCGTGTGGCGTTCGGCGTTCGAGCGCGTTTGAATATTGAGCAGACGGTGCGGAGTCGCCTGTGTTGTCTGCGAGAAACCGGGGCAAAAGCTTACCGTTGGAGAGTGCGGTCAGTTGAACTCCCCAGACTAGCAGACATCGGTGCGCTAGCAGACGACGCGGATGCGGAGTCTTCGTCGTGTCTCCAAGAAACCATTGTAAAAGCTTAGCGGCGGAGAGTGGGATCAACATTGAGCTCCTCAGAAAGCAAACATGGCGGTGCGCTAGCAGACGATGAGGACGCGCAATTTTTGTGGTGTTTGAAAGAAACCGTTGTAAAAAAGTTAGTGGCGAAGAGTATGGTCAATGTTGAGCAGCAAACGCGCATGGCTGCGCACAGTTCGCTAGATGTTGGCGAGCGACTGTGATTCCGGCGATGGATCTTTCACAAATTAGCGATTCAAATCTCGTTTTATTGCAGCGCCGTGTTGCGTAAGGTGAACTGCGTGCTGTTTCCGAACCAAACTGTCTTCTTTCTTCTTTTCTTCTCTAGCGAGTTTTTTTTTTTCTTTTTGAAAAGAGGAGAATTTGAAATAAAGAGAGTGTGGTGTACATTAAGATGTCTTTCCTTCTGTAAGCTAGTGTTGCGGGGCTACAGTGTAACCTTCTTTCCCGCAAAAGCCGTTGGGACGGACAATGATTTTCCTTTAGAACCACTTTCAGCTAAATTCGAGTGTCTCATTCATTCAATCCACATGTCCGTTGACGTTCTTTTGGATAAGATTTAAAGAAGCAAAAAGTATTTTTTTTTCTTTTTCATTTTAAGTAAAGTAGGGCTCAGAAGTACCTTGAGCAGCCAATGCGTATGTCATCTTCCTGGCAGCTTACAAAACAAAATATATAAAGCGAATATATGTTCGAGGTCTTTACGCCCACTTGCCCTCCAGTGCCAGGACGCCGTTTTCGCGCGTAACTCGGGAGACAGGTGAGAAGCGTCGTTAGAATTTCCGGCGATTGATAACACACACGGGGGGGATGTGGCGTACCACAGGATGTGTCGATGGAACCAATCAATGCTGCATTATGGATCGGCGGAGCTATCGCGGCCTCTCAGATCGAGGCTGCTCGCTTACGTAAGTTAAGACCGATTCTCCGAGTCTCGTCGAAGAAGCAAGTGGCTATAAGCGGAGCTGCTCTATCCATGGCGTGGAATTTCATTCGGGCTGGTCCGGATATATCACTGGAGTTTGATTTCAGCGGGTCGTATGTTTTTGCGATAGAATCCAAAAGCGAGCCGTGGCATATGCGACTCGAAATAAATCTCCCGAATCGATGTTTAATTCATGGAAAATGCTCACGCGAGATACGAGGGGTGCGTGTGTTGTAGGTTCTGGAGCCGACTGCATAATGTCGTCCAGGACCTCGTGTCATCTAGATAAACGCCTTTTTTATTATTATTCCTTTTGTTCTTGAATCTTTTGTTTTAAACAACTAGCGGTTTCAATAACTACACCACAGCTCGGAGTGCATGAAGCGAAAGCTCGCGCTGCGGAACCCTCCTGGGCTGAATCAATACCACTTACAAAACAAAGCCTGCGCCCCCCCCCCTTTCCCCATTACCCCATATATCCGATCCATGCAGCGTTGCCTAGCTCGCGTCAGCGTCACTAATGACTGACGTCATGCGAGGCCTTGTCTTCAACGCGATATTGGCTGAGTCCCGGTTCCCCACCCCTGCCCGTTTCGATCTGTATGAGCATCGCACCGGCGTGCGGTCCTGTATCGACAGCGCAATGTATACGTTAAAAACCCCAGGCTATAGCTGTCGCAATGTATCGGCTAAATTTATCGTTTACAGCGTGTGGCAGTGTCGTTATACACACTGGCAGATTAAAGTTTTCTTTTATATGTATAGCTACGATAACTTCATTACTTTGTTCTCGCACTATCTTCTAACTCTTGCTCTCTACAAATATTGAAATAACTAAAGAAGCAGCGTTGCAGGTTCGGACTGGCTAATAAATCTGATTCTGAGAATATATGACTCGAAGTCCCGAGACACGCCACCTAGCCCTGACTCGCGAGCAAACAATCCATCCGCCGTGTAAAGATGACCTTGGAAGGCTCTCCCAGCGAGGTTACTCACTCGTTCCGTTTAACTTATAGTCGCAAGCTATCGGATCACTGACCACACCAGTGACACCGATTCGAGTTCACCGAGGACAAAGACAGCGGAATTGTTGACTGATAAGAGGCGAGGAGGAGGAGGTACAGGGGGGGGATCGTGGTGGCTTGCCCGCTTATAGCCGTGTATCCCAGCGGCTCATCGGCAAGATTCGCCAGTTCGATCCTGTCCGCCGACGTGCTTCGGAGTAGTGCCAATATACCATCGACGAGCGCGTCTTTCCCCACGTAACCGCCCGCCGTCTTTCACCCTCCTCCGTGTTTCAAATCCGAAAGCTTCTCGGCGACTTGTGCAGAGGTTACCGGGCAGAATGTCCGCCACCGATAGCTACTGCTGCTCTGTGGCCTGACCTCGCGTCCGGTTTTCCTGATTAGTGCACGCGAGACGTCGTCGCGAACGGACATTATCCGCGCGCGCGTCGTCTGCTCGCCGTCGTCGTCGTCGTCGTCTGCGAAAAGTCGTCTGCTAGAAGTCGTCTGCTGGAAGTCGTCGGCCCATCGTCTGATTCTGTGTGTGTGTGCGTGCGCCCGTGATCTCCGCCGTCTGCTTTTGGACAGGTAGCCGAACTACACGTCTTTGAACCCGTAAGTGTAGATTTGGTTCCTAATTAGATGTACGTTGAATTGTCACCTTTGATGCACATTTATGGCATTACATAAAATGTAACGCGCTGTAATATGTTCCACTATTACAAGCAGACAAAATGTGCTAAACTACGATATAAGTTATATGCGCCATAAGCATAGTAAAAATAATACAACTATTTAAAATAAAATAGAATACACTTTATTTACGTAGAATATTAGGTGCAAATAGTACTGGCCTGCGAGAACAGTTCCTGATTGGGTGCAGGAAAGTACAACCAGCAAAACTGCACGTACATTTACATCACAAAGCAGGATCTATGTTGTACATATGCCCGATGAAGGACCTAACCTAATTAAATAATGTAGCAAAAAGGTTTTAAAAAAGTTTATGAAGTATTAACACTTCTTTCGTAGAAGGAAAAAAATATATATATCTGAATTTTATCCGAATATGAATGGCGTTGGCCCGTCAATGTGTGGCGTCTGAAAACAAAAATGAATATAGACTGGACGAGTGAAGCTTGCGACTGGATGTAGGTCGGCTACGAAGCTAAAATGTATCGCTGGCTTGCATTTTAGTGGTAAAATTGTACTAACATTGTTTTTTTTTTTTTCAAATCAGCTGAGTTGTAGTTTTGTTAGTGCAATACACTATTACTTAAACATTCGAAACCGGGAGCAGAGCGACAATTATATTCTTCTCGCTTTTCTTTTTAGTAAAAAAGTAAAAAAGACAAACAAACAAAGAAGGATAGTTTCTTAAGACGTGTTTTTTTTTTCTCCTTGACCCGCAAAAATGCTTAACTCACAACAATCCAAAAAAAAGCTCCAAAAAAGCTTTATTTTTAGTTGGGAATTTTAGTGGAGGAACGAATGTACCAGCTATCGGCACGACTCCGTTTGGTAAATTAGACTGTCGCATCATGCGATCGTAGGCGTTACCGAAAGAAAGTAACGAGAGACGGCAGTCGTTACGAAAAGTAAAAAGAACACGTTTCCGCCCTACGTTACCTCAAGATACCAATAAAAAGTAACGCTCTGTAACGGTGATGTAACGAAAGAACGCTACAATATTTTGTCTTTTTTTTTTTTACAGCAAAGTGTGCCGAATTTTTTACTTGCAGATATGCATACATGCCTTCATTGTTCGCCCGTTTCTCAAGTTCCAGGGGTAACATTTGATTCATAAATTCTCATGACTTGGTCTCTGGTAACACCAGATGATTTGAAATATCATTTAGTTTAGCCTCGTGGACGTCCCGGCAATATGAAACGTAGCGAGTAACATAGTCCGACACGCTACTCAAAAAATTGTAACGTAAATACGTCACCCGTTACTGTCATGTATTGTGTTAGCAGTGTAACTATGCGGCTTTTAAGAAAATGTAACAAGCACGTTAGTAGGCTACCATAACCAGTAACACATAAGCCGTAACGCTGTTACTTGTAACGCGTTACAGCCAATGCTATCCGAATCCCATCTTTCTTTAATTTATTCAACATTGATTAGGTAGTTTTTTTCGCGTATTACTTTTATTTATTCCGTAGGCACAGGGTTAGTAGAGTAGGGAACATTAGCGTATACAGATTCGACAGCAGGTATACAATGTGGCATCTCTGGATCTGTGTACGTCTCTGATCGCTTCCGTTCGTCGTTGCACCGCAGACGCTCTTTTTCAGACACACTGTAAGTGGGTGAGGGCGCGGCCGACAGTTCGCCCGCTCTTTGTCTGCTCTGGCTTTGGCTGCGGCATCGCGTGTGATCACATCGTCCGTCCGCTCTACAGACGGCATCACCCGACTTACACAAGTTCGGTTTCTCAAGTCGAATCCAGGCAATAACAGCTATAGGAGGCGAGGCCTTTCCCTCCCAAACATCATCACTAGTGGCCCCCACACCTGCATCGCCTCCAGCGCGTGTTGCAGCGTCTCGGCGGCCGGGGTGGTCCACTAAAGATGACGTCATGAGCAGGCCTTTGTCTTCTAGCTGGTGCCCACCCTGCGAACGGGTTTCATTTGCAATCTGTTGTCAGCCTCGTATGCCGCGCACTGTTCGTCGAGATGCCTTCGCGTGCATGCCCGTTTCCAAGGAATGCCCGTCGCCAACAGAGAACCTCCTCTTTCTCCGTTTGTCTTCTGGCTTTGCCCAAGGGACAAGATCCTCGTTGGGCATTCATGAAACGTAGGCTTATCTGCCGCCGCGGTGGACATAGCGTGTCCAACATGCGCGGTGCTGTGTCCTAACCCTCGCGCCTTGCTCGTAAACGCCGTCAAAGTACGTGCAAGCGCAACCCGCAAAGACCACCCTTGAGTCGTAAACAAGCTTCTCTCCCATCGGCTGTTTTACAATCGTATACGACTCCGAGACCCCTTACAATGACGACTACCAGTCCGTTTTAAGGCCTTTCTAGTAATACGCCGTTCAAAGCCAACCCTTTCCCGGGATTCCTGATACTCTCTTCTTCGATCTGAGTTCGTTTCTCGATTTAATTAACTTCTTGTTGTTGTTGTCTTTTTTTCCTTCAAGGTGAGCGATCGGATTTGTCTGTCCCCTCTTTAGGTCGTCGTCGGTTCCTCCGCGTGTCGCTCTCTCTTCCTTTCGCTTTCCCTTCCCTTCGGCTTCTTCTTCCCCCTCCACCCCCGGATCGAAATCCGACATTTAGTGGTTCTAATCCCCTTGTTTACGATTTGTCCGCCGGCCAAATCGATGAATTGGTGGTGCAACCGACCGACCGACCGCCCAGAAGTGATTTCTGACCTTTCTGCGCTCGTGACGCTTGCCGTGTGCGCGACTGCCTGCTTCCCTTTCTTTTCTCTCTTTCTTTCCCCCTTTCCTTCGCCGTTTATTGCGTTCTGTCCTCTCGCCCAATAGTAATCCGCGTTAGCACCTATGGTATTTCCGGAGCGACGCGCGGACTGTGTGTATCGCTACTGCGTGAGGCACGTTAAAGACACCAAGCAAGCTGCGTTGATGTCTACTGACCATCCTTCGCGTCGGAACGAATCAGAGCTCGGCGTTCTGACGTCACTACAGCCTATGCAAAAGAAGCAGACGAACTTGCGCTCCGCGTTTGCGCACTAGCGAACGAGCATTGCGGCATAAGCCACTAGAGCCTGAAGAACCAACCCGAAGCTAAAAGCGTGACTACTATACACCTGCCCTTCGTTTCCTAACCATGAGCAAGTCGTTCTGCACAGATATCCTCATCGACCGAGGAGCCATGAGACGTGCTCACACTGTTCATACAAAGGACAATCTTCAGGCACTGTAGGCCTGTCTCTTCCATTCAATACGGTCACGTTCGTCGTACAAACTGTCTGCAGACATGCTCATAACATGGCCGAGGCGTGCCGGCAGGTAATTCTGTCCTCATGTCTGCAGCGGACGTTGCGTCTGTTGCGAGACTCGTGAGTGTGACCGTGGCTTTAGGACCCACTGTCTAACATATGTGCGACACACGAATATCGAGATCTGCCCATGGGTAGACCATCAGGAGCTCCTGCGTGTACGCTTTTCTGCGATGCACGCGAAACACCAATCTTAAAGGCCGATTTACAACCTCGGTTTTCTGCGGGGAAGATACTAATCTTCTTAGCGTTCTCCTCTCCCAAGCTGCGAGGGGCAGCAAGTTGGGGCAAGGTAGAAGAGGAGGAGGCGGGCAAAAAGTGGAAAGCGCCGAGGTGTACGTCGACGTTTAATCGACGCGTTCAACCAATCAGGAGGGCGACTGTACGGTGTTCCAGTTGCCGCGCAGTGTCAGTGGGCCACAGACACGGGCTCCTTTATGCCACTAAGGCCCCTGACCCGCTAGAACATGATACCGATCGCCCTCCCGATTGGCTGAACCGATTAATGTCCAGCGTGGTTCGTGGGTCCGTCAGACCTGTAGGAACTTCTGTGAGGTCCTCGATCTCGGCCGAGTGCGCCTATAAGTCACTGACGGGATGAGAACACTACATAGGGAGGAGTTTCAGTTGTCCAGCGCGAGCCCTTCGATAACGCTTCGGTGTCTCGTGAGCTTCGATCGTGCACGCAGAGCACGACAGAAGGCAACAGGCGCGTGCTGGAGGCGTTCGAAAGACACGGCGTTTTTACCCTGTCGGTGACTGTACATAGCCTGCATCGACGTCCCACCAGCTGCCACTGTACTGGCCTTGCTGCTGAGCGCACCTGCGGCAGACGCACCATCAAATATGTTTTCCTCGGCAAGAACAAGTAGGAACGACAACGATCACGGTATACGATGACGTCACGCGCAAGCCGTGTATGGATAGTCCCATGTGCAGCCCAGAGTGCAGCCATACCAGCCAGAACACAAGGCCCGCGCAATTTACGTCCAAACGTCATCGCTAGAGGACAAAAGCAACATAGCCGCCAGCGCTTCTCGTACAGCCGTCATGCAGCGACGAGCCAAGACGTTGAGCTTCGGCGTGTTTGCCGCTTGGATCCACGAAGGATGACGTCACGCGTGGGCCTTGTCGTCCACGCGGTGTTGGTCCACGTCCCGGCACGTGGGTGTTCGTTGCCCGTGTGAATGCGAGCACGACACGCGCCATACGCACGAACTCCGAAGACGGCACCTGCCAGAAGCTCTTTGGTGGGATCATGGCGTACAGGCGACGAGGACGGCGAGAGTGGCAAACGGGGACCCGTTCCAAGTCCACCACCAGATGCGTGTCCCCCTCAATTCCCCCGGGGTACTCTGGCAGGGATCGCGGGCACACCGGCCGGCGTATCTCTCTCACGTAGCCCCCGGCGGCTATATCCTGCCCGCAGTGCCGTCGCTCTGGACAAGAATCTCAAATGGGGTCATCATGGAAAGCTAATAACGTGAGAGTCGGCGGGAGGAAAAAAAAAGGACGCTTCTCTGTAGACAAGGAGACGGCTTAATCTGTCGTGAGCACTGTTGTGTATGAAGGTGACCGACAGCTTGTGGACGGAATAGAAGTTTGTTGTTACATGGTGCAACTTGACCAGTACAGAACGGAAAGGGGCGCGAGGGGCAAGAGCACCAGATTTTCTAGAAGCTACCGGAACCACGTGAGCGCATGAGACAATGATAAGCTATTATCGGCAGCGTCGCTATCTATAACAAGCACGCCTCTTACTTCGTGATTGGTTGCTCGGCCTTTGGTGCCGCCATCTCATTGGACAATAATAAGATGCCTGTCACCCCCCCCCCCCCCCCCCCCCCTCCACACACACACACCCCGCGTTTCTTGGATTCTCAGTAAGGGCTCCGTTATGCTCCGACGTCGACCGCAGCAAACGCGGCGTAGTGCAGTGGACACCGATGCTGATTGGTCGCAGGTATCGAGTTCCTGCTCACCGGCCAATCAAAGGCCCATCTTCTGCGCTCACGCGGTTCCGTCGGAATATAACAGAATATAATAAAAAAGTTTTTTTAACAGTTTGTTCGGGACACGCGTGTCGAGAAATTAATTTTACGCGAAGAACAAAACGTTTTAGAGCAATATTGGCGGCGCGAGACGCGATTTAGGCAGTCACCTCCTTTCCACTTGTTTTCTCTCTCGGCATTTCGGGCGCGTGGAGGAGAGGTGGAGCGGCTTGGCCACACGTTGGAGAGAGTGTACCATCACGTTGCGGTGGAGAGAGTGTATGACCATTTCGTGATGCCATGTACTTTGCGCGCAGAATTTGAAATAAATCTCGCTCTGTCAATATTGCTCTAAACATTTTTTTTTTCGCGTAAAATTAATTTTTTGACACGCGTCTCCCAACCGAACTATTCAAAAAAAACATTTTTTTTTCTTTTGACCTTTTTCAGGAAATAGGCGGGGCCGAATGTGAGCCTGGTGATGATCATCCGATCGTTAGAGGTGGATTATTTTTTGCGTCCAAGTACGCTGCTTTTTTTTTCTTCCTTTTTTTGTCATGGCGTCGCACATGATTTGGTATTCGTTACATGCGTACAGGTGTACCTGTGGCGAGTGGTTCGTGCGAACGTTGGGTCTTCCCGATCGCAAGGTGGAATCGAAACGGGCGCTAGAACGGGAAAGGCAAATTGTGATAAATATAGTCGCATTCTCTCAATAAAAAAATGACGCAAAAATAAAAAGCGTACTAATTTCCTACTTTTACGAGACAAAATGTCCACTTTTAAATTATATTTCTAGCGTGCACTCGATGTCGGAAGTACGCGTTTATTATACGTCTAGTCTACTCGGGATTTTAGCGGCGCAGTCCACTCGTCAACCCAGTCTGGCAATTGAGGTGAGCTTACTCGAAGAATACGTTTAATACACTATTCGTAAAATAAAAATAAAAATATACTCGAACTGTAGCTTGCCGAGTGTTTCGTAATAGTACACTTCGGGCGTATATATTTTCTTATCGTCGTGGGCCACGCGTCAGAGTGACGACACTCGAAGATCGTGGTTGCCCGCGCTGTCCCGAGCTTCGTCCGGAATGTCGCTTTTCCGTCCTTCCTAAATATTCGACCAGTCAGCGGAAGGCTGACTGGTCGAATATTTAGGAAACTGACTCAGCTTCCTAAATATTCAGCTGACTCTCTTTTACCCGAAGCTGAGGATGCGACTGGCCACGAGACGGGGGAGTCGAGTGGCCGATACGCCATCTATAGACTTGCTCTGGCGATAAGGACTCATCGGTGCAGTGTATACGCACGTGCCCGGCCGGTATAGCGCCGAGTCGACACGTATCGGCCGACTGCATGGGAATCTGTTCGCCTGCCGCAGCAGACGCGCACCCACGCACTCGCCGAGCCGCCGGATGTCGTGCGATTGGACCGACCACAATCTCCGAAAGTGCATCGTCACGTCGCCCAGCGTCTCTGTGCCTCGATTGGCTAAACCAATCGCGCTAAGAAAAAGGTGGATGAGCCAGCGAAGCTGTTTATCACACGACACAGACGTGACGCAGAATTTTGAACAAAGGTACGAACTGTCGCCGCCCCGAGGAGCCGGCGGAAAGTAGACACGCGCGACGGGACCGCCACCCCGGGAGAGCGGAAGGAAACTAGGCACGCAAGCGCTTGGAACGACGACAAAGAGAGGAAGCGCGAGTTTTTGTTGACGAACATGAAAAATCCACCGAACCCTAACCATAAACAGCTTCGCTGTCAAAAAAAAAAAAAGCGCATGATTACGGGTTATTGAATGTTCGTGACTGGTTTAGGTAGCAAACGTAACATTTTCTTTTTATTGCAGCTCTTCTTTTAAAATGGCTACTTTCTGTGGCTCTTTAAAATGTTCGTTTGGCCACTCTTGGTCTTGAGCTTTATTTTGTGTAGACCCGGAACACAGCCCCCAATGAACTGTCCGCGAGGCTGTTTCGTGCTTCAGAATCACATATTTTATATCGTTTCTTTATCTTATCGGTACGGGGACGTTTTTCGAGTAATTGGGGCACAGGTATGTTCTCTCGAGATTGGGGAATTACTAGCCCGTGTCCTATTTTCTTCCACATAAACCCCGAAGTTATGTCGCACACCGCAAATTAATACCGAAAAACACCGCATTCGTGGAAAAAAATAGACCCCCGATAAAAAAAAAACCGAATTTCAAGAAAAATAATTCCCGAAAACACGGAACGCTATAGTGATAACCGACGCGGATACGCAGGGTAGTTCAATATTATTGGCAGCGTTGAACAATGAACAGGATTTATATACTCCTTAGAAGAGAAAGCCTTTATTTAATAGTATGGTTTAAATAGAGTCGGGCCGTTGATCGATCATGCCTCCGGTTAATCGATACGCTTTTAATTGCGCCCAATTTGTTTTCTCAGTTAACTGGGTGGGTATGGAGAAATTCTACGTGCACAGGAACAACGTGCAGATTTATTCCCTCTTAGAAGACGGGAGTCTTGTCCTCTATATACGGTACACTACTTTAGAATTTTATGTCATTACCCTTTAAAGTAGTGCCAAGTTTCAAACGAGGCTGTACATTCCGCCTTTGATGACATAGTAAAAATAGTAAACTAAAATGTTGTAGTTTTGACAATTTTCAGATATTATCCCTGGCGTATGCAACATATTTGGGAATATAGATAAAGTAATAATCCCGTAATATGTAAAAAAAAAATTAATCGAGTTCGAGTCAACATTATTATTACCGATGGGGCGAAACTGCGCAGGTTCGCTTTCGGACTGTTTCGGAAGATTCGGAAACTTTTTGGACGAAATTTGGGTTGTTTCGAAGGTCCGGCAGTTTCGTCGCTATCTAGCCAACACGGCGTTGTTTCTCTTGGTTTTGCGAAGTGCTTAAAGATCGAAATTCTATTTTTTTTTTATTTGTTGCGTTATAGCTATTCATATTAGGTTTCCAGAGGTGTGTGGGGGATCTTCGTAGATTTTGCGATTCCATGCATGCTGAGGCTTGCGGGCACGTCGACCCTTCGAGCGCATTCTTGATCCGTGCTCGAAGCGACGGCCAAACTGACGGCAGGAGCTCAAAAAGCAAAGCTCTATGGTATAGCTTGTGCGTGTGCAAGTGCCCGAGTGCTAGAGCTCTGGGTGCGGCACCTAACCGTGATGCACGAGCAATAAACCTCTTCGCGGGTAAGCAATGGATGAGTATTTTTCCTGAAGATCTATAGGAATACTTTATATAGCCACTGCAGCAGATAGTGACGGGAAATGGAGCAAACCTCGTTAATCTGTATACTGGGCAAATAGCTTTAATTTCGCGAAGGTCTGTCACCGCCATTTGTTTCGAGCCTGTGATGCTGTGAAAAACAGTCGCTCGGTACGTCCCTTTGGAAACGTGTATACCCGCATAGATGGTACACTATATCAGGTTCGCTGGAACCAACTGCGCAGGTCTACAATGTGCATTTCTTACAAACATGATACGCGTATACAGTATACAGTAGGTTTCGCGGAGTACGTGCCATGCATGTCCTCGATTGCCTAACACAGATGTCGGAGATATTCCGACACAGTCAGTTCCGCGTGCCACTTGTGTTGCGTCAACGGAAACCGCAACGTTATCGGCGCTTGGAACGAACGCCATACATGTTGTCGAGTTATTGGTGCGATGAAAACGAGCGTTGCGATTTTTGATACCATATTTACTCGAGTAATAGCCGCACTGTTTATGAAGAAAGCCTGAGGGTTCGTTTTTCCACGGAGCACGCAGACTGCCAATCACCGCGATCGACAGCATGACTCCAGCTGTTTACAGGACAGAGATAACGTCTTCGTGCAAAGATACCATCTGTGAAGATTGCATTTGTATGGATAATTGTGTTCTCGATCTGGTTATTCGCTATGTTATTTTGTGCGCAACGCAATGATTGGCTGTATATGTGTTCTGTGGGAAAGTAGACGCGAAGGGCTTTGTTCATAAATAGTACGGCTATTACTCGAGTAAATACGGTACTCGATTTCACCTACCTGCGCGCTTTGTTTTGGTCAGGTGACGACGTGACTATGCAAGTTTTGAAATCGAAACCATTTTGATCAACGACACAAAATCTCCATTTTCTTGTGTCGTGTGGTCCGTTATTTTTTTTTCCTCCGTATTTCCAATTTTATCGGAACAAGCGTATCTTTTTAAATTACGTATTTACATTTGAAATTATAATTATTCAACGTGGTTTCTAAGATTTTGTTAAAAAGTTGCAACGCTCAATAATGTGGTCTGGCCACTCTGGCAACGCTCCGAAGCTATCCGAACCTATCCGAAACACACCGAGGTTCGGCCGCTCTTCCGAAACTTGCAAACCTGTTGTGGAAAAAGTTTCGCCCTATCACTAATTATAATAGTAGAACAAGAAGAAGGTTTGCATAATGTATAATTACTCACCTTGATTACGTTTTTTTTATAATAGCTTTTGTGCTTTGTTTGTGCTTTATTCTTTTTTTATTTCGCTTTGTTCGACGATATTGGGTGCATCCGCGATCACATTTCACTTTTCCGTGTTTTGTTATTCTGTTGTTGTTGTGTGTTATTTTTTTTTGTTGTTGTTGTGTTTTTATCTTTGTCATTTGTTTTGAATCTCCCCTCATGCAATGCGTCCTTCGGACGCCCTTGAGGTGAATAAAATGAAATGAAATGAAATCAGATGCTGGTTAAAAAAACACTGACACGCCACCTTTTTTTTTAGGCGATTTATTATGGTGTCAGAAGACTATTTAATCAGTATCTTGCTACAGTGTAGCGTATTTTTTTTTTTTAAAGTCAAGAACCGAAATTGAAACTGGACTGGGGAGGAAGAAGATATATAGAGGAGAAATATACCAAAAGTCACGTGACTGTTCAACTTGTTTTTTTTTTCAATCAACGTAATTGCAGTTTTTAAGAAGCCAAAAAAAAATTAGTATCATTATTTTCTATTTCTAATATTGAGTGTGTGCCTTTGATGACCCACGACTTTGGTTATATTTGGTGTGTGTGTCTAAACCAAAAAGAACGACACGTGACCATGGAGAAGAGAGTGAGCGCGACTCAAACCGGCCAGTTCTCGATCGGCGGTTTTAGGGCGGAAAGAAAATAACTTTCAAGCCGCAAATTGTGTTCTGGGTAGTTTGGCTGTCACGTGTCATGTACAAATAAAAACCTTGACGAGCCTAAATACTCTGTCAGTACTTTGGGCGACGTCGGGCGAGACGGGCTGGACAGCCGCGATTTTCAAAGTGCCAATTATCCGCTTGCAACACCTACAAAATCAGGTATCAGATCCCCCTGAGCGCATACTTACCCGCAAATACCCTCAACCCCTTCACCGGTGGCGATACGCTGTTGCTTATATATATATTTTTTATTTATGACATTTTTTCCGGGAGACTTTAAGGACAAGCGTAATTAGGCAGCAAAAATTTCAGGCAAAAAAAAGAAGAAAAGTCGAAGCGAAAACAAATGATCGCTGTAAGTGTCCCCTTACGCTTGATTGACGTTTCGTCGCTGGAACTCCACCCTAATTTTCCGTAATTTCGTCTCGTCGAAGAGATCTGCGCAATTTCCGAACACTCGGCCTACCACGTCGCATCGATGCCCTTCTCACTTGAACGCGTCACTTATAAAGTTATTTTTATTGTTCTTTATTTTTCATCGACGATCGCCTCTACACCAACGCATTGTTTACAAACAATCCAGCGTTTGCCCACAGCTTGTGTGGCCACTGCGCGTGCCAGAGGAAGTGTCTGCGCATGAGCAGTGCCGACAGCAGCGCCCACCTGGTGGCATGACGACAGATAGTTGAGCTGATGCAGTACCACCTATCAGAAAAGGCCGGCCCGTGACGTCATCGTTCGTGGCTCTCCGACCCGGCGAAAGCGGCAAACACGCCGAAAACTCGACGTACAATCGCCGGAAAGCGGCAGACGCGTCCGGATCTTGGCGTCACCGCCTGCTCGAGACGTCTCGCGGCGTGGCGAGACGCTACGAGTTAGGGAAAGAGCTTGCGGCGCTGCAGCGAGCAGACGACTCAATTGATGGCTTTGTCGGCTCTCTCGTGGAGTGGCCTTGGCGCGTAAAAGGGCATATTTTGTGAGACACGCGAATCTTCCCCTGCCAAAAGAGGATTCCGGAATTTCAGGTCGGGCTCGCGTCACGCGTGCCGCGGAATATGTCTTGCTCAAGATGGGAGGGAGTGGAGGGGGAAATTGGGTCTCATCGCGACGGTGAGTGCGAAGTAATGGGGTAGCGGAGTCGTGTTCGCCAGATTAGCGCGTCCGAGATAAGAAACAGGAAGGTGTCGTCCGGACGGCGATAATTTTTGCGCACTCGCCAATGCATCGGCGAGCGCGATCGCGCATTCGAGCCACGCGCCAGAGTGAGTGAGGGGGGAACGAGAGAGTGAGACAGATTTTGTTTCAAGTTCAAGTTCGGCTGCCACGAGCGACAGACTGGATTCGTGTATCCGAGTTACTGTTGCCGACGAATATAATCCACTCTAGGTTTGATCGGAGAAAATAGAGTAAGGGCGCGGGCGAGCTGGTGAATATTAACCACGGTGAATATACCATTGAACTGGTGAGCAGAGAAACATCACAAACGTAGATAGGACAGAAAATAGACGGGAGACGTCGCCCTGTCTATTTGCTGTCCCTTCTGTGTCCTGATGTTGCTCTTCTACCCGCCTCGGGTTAATTCAACGCGGTTAACTCTCAGCATGACGGATATACACGGGTCACCGTATGGTCGGTCGTCGTTCGCGGCGCGTGCTCGGAACTAGCACTCCTGTATCGTCTGCTAATAGGTCGGAATGCACGTTAGACGTGCATAACCCCGCGTTTCTTCCAAACAAAAAAAAAAAAGTCTGTTTCTGGCATAAGATAAATGTCACCAGGGCCGGGTTGCTAGAAACAGCGTCTCAGCCTAGACTGGGAAAGAAAACACTGCCAAAGCCAGCGCGCGAGCTGAGCGGGACTCACCGCGTCTCAAGACGCTCGCGCGCCCCAGCCTTTGCAGTGCTTTCTTACAGCCAGTCTCAGCTGAGACGCTGTTCTAGGAAGCCGGCCCATCTCTGAGCATACGCTGCGAACGACGACCAACAATATGATACTGACTGTCGTGGCTTGCACGTGACGTCACTGCTGGTGGTCATTATTCCTACCCGTTCTTGCCGAGAAAAACAAATTGGGTGTCACGAGGAAATCGGAACGCGCTAAGCAGCAATAACCGCTGATGCAACGTGAGTGCAAGCCCTGTATACACAGCGCGCACGCGACAGTCGAGGTATACACACGGCCAATCCCCCGGCGGCCTGCAGCGATCCCTGGGCGTCCTCGAGACGCCCGTGTTTGTGTAAACAACGGGGATTTCGTCATTGGCCCCGAAGCCGGCGGGGAGTTTTTTCCGCAGTCCGTCGCCCCAAGCCCGAGATCTGTCTTCCGAGAGCCGGGATCAGTCGGCCCCGATCACGAGAGCCTGGATGATGGCGGAAGGTCGACTTCTCAGAGAACGAGCGGCCACGGCACCGGCTCGCGCGTTCACTTGCCCGTTCAGGGTTACACCTTAAAAACAGAAACCTGGTGCGTCTACTTCCCCGCAAAGCACTTGGGATCTGTACACGTTTTTTGTTTCCTTTCGTTCTCAGTCACGTGGGTTCCGCATCTGGTAGGCAGGACTAAAAAAATAATAAAACGTTTCAACCTGGAATATGCGATAAAATATAGGTGAGGCAAAACAAGAATGTGTGACAATCACGCATTTTTCGTGAACACCTTTTGGCGGCGTGGCGAGATCAAAGCGATGTTTTACCGCATACCAGAAGTGACGACATTCAAGATGGCTACACCAAAGGTCGAGGATGTGTTCTCATATTATGGGGCCACGCAATGATATTTGGCAGGAATGTTTCTCACTTCACTCAAGCTTTGTCACGGGAGCCGAGTACATGCTCACACGCAACACCACTCACCAAGAAGCTTCTTTGTCGCCGCGCGTAATTTCGAGAATATAAGCGGACGTTTTCTTGCAGTCTCTCCTTGGCGAAACTTGACGACGAAGTTGTGGAGATCGCATTGTTGGCGTTGTCAACAATGCCGATCTACAGGATTTCGTCATCGAACTTTGCGGTCCCCGCGGTGACAAGATTTCAAATGCGGCTCATATGCATGCGGTGGACACGGGCACTGCGCGAATATTAAATTTGGGCTCGTGACAAGGAATGCCTCGACATCCGTTCGGACAGTGGCTCGTGCCCAATTGCTGCGATGACAAGGAATAGCCTTCAAGGGTAACTGCAAAGGAAAAAGAAGTGTTTTTTTAAACAGCTTAATTGGGACAAGCATGTCACAAAACAAATGTTCACAAACAAAGGTCTGACATTCACTGTCGGCTTTGGTTTAAAAGGACAAGTGATCTGTTTTGAAGATACAATTCGATTTTTCACTGCTTAGCGGGTGTATCCTTGCCCTTGCGACAGAGAGCGCTAAATTTATTGAGGCGCACGTGGCGTGGGAGAAATTAAATCATTCTTGCGTTGTTGCTCTTGGGCAATGCTGGGGGCATCAAAGGGAAGCTGAAACATTTTTATTTATTTATTTATTAAATGGGTTGAGGCTTCTTTTTGGCGTAGATTTCCTAGAGGATCTAATTATCCTCATAACTTGTCCTCAAAAACGACATTGAAAATTGAAAAAAAGGTTGAGAAGCATGCAGCCTAGGGTGCCTACATGTCTGTCTGTCTCAGGGTGAAGACATCCATTGTTGCACTGAAGGTGTCAGCGCGTGACGCCTCGCGCACTCGGTGCGTGACTGGGCGGCTAAATGGCGTCTATGCATTAGCCAAAGCTACACGCTCGAGCTGAGTGACACCGGATTGCGCGCACTTCAAAATGCATAAAAAAACGATTGAGCGGTAAAATGGCGGAGATGTCACCACTCAAGCAAAAGCGCGCGTGTGTATGAAGGCACTCTAATGCAGCCGCTTGTTGCTGCCTCTTCTGCAGAAAGATGCTCGGAACTGCTGGACTATAAACTGAAGATAAACTCTTCTTCTTCCACACCCATTCGTTCGGAGATATGAAACTAATGGGTGTGGAAGATCTTCAGTAAATGGTTGCTAGTTCAGCAGTGTGTTTATCCTGTTTTCTCCTCTCTCTTCATCCTGCGTTCAGCTAGCACCTTTCAGAAGCATGAATCACCAACTAGCTCAGTATTGACGACGCACGGCACTGGCTCTGCGAGTCGAGGAGTAAGGAAACTTTCGAGACGTCATGTTTTCCCTTCTCCTTTTACTGCCCTCTCCGCTGCCGCGAAGGGGCTTGGTATTAACGCAAATTCAAAGTATTCGTTATGCTTGGAGTCGGATTAAAGAGAATCGAGTGTTTTTAATCAAGTTCAAAACCGCTTCAGGTTCTCTTTAACACACTTGTGCAACTGAGCGCGTACCCTGTGATTTGCCCAACCCCAGAGAGGGACTTGTGATAAACGATTGGCGGCATATAGACCCGTGTCCGGAATCCTCGCCCCCAGCGATAAAAACGGGTAATAATAATCTCAAACGCGGGCTCTTGTGAAGAGAGGGCTGCGCATAAAACAAGGCTTTTTTTTTGCTTTTACAGCACTCTTGGCAACGATGTTGTTCTTGGAGCTTCGTGACGATGCATTTCTGAGGTTCTTGCACTACAACATGTGCGAAGGTTTCTAAAAAAAAACGGAGTCTTGAAAAAAGCGCAGCCTCCCTAATGTGTCATGGCGTCAGCATAAAGAAACATGGCGGCGCCCACGGAATAGAGCGGACACTGGTAGATCTCGTGGCCGCTAGTTTTGGCTGCGAGTTGAGGTGCTGAACCCTGCCCGTTTTTTTTTCGATTTTTTTTCCGCGACTGTTATTGCGTGGAGACAATAAACTAACGCGTACTTCGTGGGCAATGAATGTCAAGGAATAATTCTAAGTGGTATTTACTAAAAGTACAAACATTTCTTGTTTAGGTCTGTACATATTTCCAGCCGTTGGGCGAGCTCCTTGCGTTAATTGCTGTGATCACGTGACTCTACCAAGTGATTTTCGGGAAGCCTTTTCCTGCAGTTTCTTGCGGTGCCCTCTGTCACGAGTTGTGAGACGATTTCGTGACCGTGTCTGGAAGCGTTTTTCGGCCAAAATCTGAAAAAGCAACTGGAACGACGTTACTCTTTACAGTTATATACTTTTAATAAATAGTGACCCTGTTACAGTTACGAGTTATTTCCACCAAACAGAAACCCGTTACCGTGACAAAGTCCCGAAAGAAGGAACTAGCTACCGGTAACGCTTCTATGGTTACTTCCCAAGATTGATTACTGCGCTCTCCGAGTATCGCCGAGAGACTATGAGGCAATTCTCTCGGCACTGCGGACCACTACCACTTATTTTATATCGCGTAGCGGTAAAGTGTTTGACTGCAAGAGGAAGCCTGCCATGTGAGTTTTCCAGACGCCGTGCACGGTTAGAAGATGCTCTTGGCACAGCTGTTCCTTTCACTCCAGTGCCATACACATAACTGTCCCGCTGCACCAGTATGTCACGATTATTAAAGCACGTAGAAGCCAGAACAGACTAATGAACGACCTGTGCGAGCGGGAAGTACCCTCGTATTTGCGAAACTCTTGAGAGGCTCGAGAGGCTGTAAAGTGAAGTTTCGTCGTATCCGCGTCTTCACTCCGAACAATCGCAGGTATGTGCAAACATCGAGAGGCTCGCCGATGCTTATTTCTACCTCCGATTATTCCGGCAGGCGGTGTCGATCACGATGCAAAAAAACTCGAGCGAGCTGGTAAACGCTGTTTCTGCGAATAGAAAAAGCGCAAGGTGAAGATTCCCAGCATAGGTTTGGGCGAGAATCAAGAGCAAGAAGTATCCACGTCACGTGAAAGCCGCGCCTCTTGGCGACTCGAACGGCGCGCATTGAGTCCAGGTTCCTCTGCTTCCGATTTTGGGTGTTGGTCTCATTTTTCGCAGCGAAAGGGCTACGCTTCATTTGCTGAGAGTCTGGAGCAGTTGAGGTGCTCAAACTTGGACGCACTTGACGCGGGCCTCGCCTAGCTTGCATGCAGTGCTCGGAGGCAGCAGCCTAACGACCGGTCGGCGCACCGCGAGGCCACGCGTAGTGCAGGGGTGATTTGCCCGCTCCTAATTTGCCTCTTGTTGGAGGAAGGTAATCGCCGGGGCCGGGGAGGAGACCGCCGTCGCGTCAAAGAGCCTTTCTCCTTTCCCTCCTTCCGCAACGTTGCTCCGCCTATTGCGACACGCAGCGTACGCTACGAAACGACAGAGTCAATCAAATAGCGGCAAAGGTGCAACGTCACGGAGTGCATTACCGGGGGCCCCAATCAGGTGCAAAAAGTGCGCCTTTGTTGCTGCTTGGTTGGCCCTATCGTCTCGTAGCGTCCGCTGCGCTCGGACCGCTGTCGGACACTGCGCAGGCTATAATGACGTAGCGTCCGCTGTCGACACTGCGCAGGCGTCGAAGCTTCGCTTCACGCGATTGGTTGTTTCTGCACACGCGCGGTGCCCACATCCGGTATGGGCAATACATTTGCCCATACATTTGTATACAAAAGACCCTACCCGAGTTCCTACGCGTATAAAAAATGCCTGGATCATGAAAACAACAACGCGCAAGCTTCAAAACGCGCGACTATACTTGGTTCCGGAATCGTTTTCTAACAGCGTGTGTGGAACATCGATTCGATTGGACATTTTATGCGGAGTGCAAGTTCGTCTGCTTCTTTGCAGGGGCTGCGGTGACGTCATAAAGACGCCGAGCTCTGATTGGCTCTTGATAGTGGGTAGACCTCAAAGCAAGCTGCCTTCAGGTCTACCCACTATCACAGCCAATCAGAGCTCGGGGTTCTGACGTCACCGCAACCCCTGCAAAAGAAGCAGACGAACTTGCGCTCCGGATTAACTTGTCTGCCAATGCACCTATAGAGGAAAAAAAGGCAAATAAACCAGATTTCTAGCGAGTACTTATAAATAAACGAGAAAAATTGAAATAAAAAACTACTACAAAGACGACACGTCTTTTTCATTTTCTTTATCTCTTTCGTTTACGTGTAATAGTTCAGCCAATACGTTCAACTTTGCAGAAACGTTTTAGATAGGCCTGCAAATAACAAATCGCCTTTGGCTTTTCGCTATGGCATTGCATGATGAGCTAAGTTTAAATGAAGTTCACGTACGAGTTCCAATCCACCTCTTGATTATGCCTCTTCTAAGATTTGGTTTTGTTGTTTTGCCCCTTTTCTAAACGGCGATATCAAGCAGTTCGTCTAAGAAAGCCAAGCCTGTGCCATGCATTTTCAACGAGTGCTATATCAAAGATATTATCCTGCTTTCAATCTCAATGAGCTTCGGGGCTTGAGAACCTATCCCTCTGGTGATGTGTCGTATGGTCGTACTCTCACCACAGACACATTTCTATATAACATTTTTAGCGTGAATCATACGCGTAGTATTTATTGCGTTAAATGTCTTCTAAAAATTGTTATATTTTTCTTTTTTCTTTTTGTTCTTTTTTCTTCCACGACTCTGGAATTACTTTCGTGTGATCGATGTTTGACTGTGTATCGTGTTGGATCATTATTTTTCTCATGTGCTTTTATTATGTTGTTGCCTAATTTTTTCTGCGTTGGGTTTGTATTGCATTCCGCTACTGAACCCATATCAATGATAAAACTGCAGCTTGGGCGAGTTGGTTGAGCATATTACTGATTTCCCAGCGCACAACACAGGCTTGACGATAAATGTGCCAGTACTCCATCTCTCACGTTGTCAGAAAAATAGTTAGTTTACCTGGCCACGAGGAGATGATTGCGAAAACTTTGTGTAATGTTTTTTTTTGTTGTGTATTGGCCACAAGTAGATAATTGCGGACAATTTGTGTGTATTGGTTTAACAAACGAAGAAAACAAAGATGAACTTAGAAAACCAAGTTGTGAGTTCAGCGCGGTGTGCATGTTAAAGCAAGGGTGCAGGCAAGCTGGTTGAATATAGACATTTTAACCCTGGAATATAGACATTTCAAACCCCACTCTCCAGGGTTAAAATGTCTATGTTGTGTGTTTGTGCAAAATACTAGTGTGTGTGTGATGTTTGTGCGCTGTGAAGTCAGTACCCATCTCAATGAGTTCCGAGTATCCATAAATATATCTATCTATATATATATATATATATTTATAATAATGTGTTAAGCGCTTGCAACTTTTAGCTTTTTAAGCAATATTCGTCCTCAACTAAAAAACAAAAATAATGCAGGTACGGGTATTATTTATAAGCTACATAACTTTGATTGTACACTTGCACTTCTAGCTCAGTGCAAACGTCATGAAGAAAGCTTCATTGGCGTCTTTTTGTTTGTGTTGAACACGAGAAAAGTTGGAAAGTAGGGCACAAACGGCAATGCGGTTCATTCTAATATTTTAGCTTTCAGGTTGCGCCAGGCGCCCATCTGACTGCCGATGCCATGATGACCTCTTCTATTTTATTATTTTAAACCGCGTTTTAAGTTATAAGGTTGCGTAGAAGACACTTCATATTTCAGCGCTCTGTCTTAAAGTATATAGTAACACGACTTCGTAAGGGCCTTGGCAGGAACGTGATACCAAATTTGGTGATGCCATTTACCAAACCTTTAGTGTGTCTACCCATTTGGATCAAAAAGCGCGCCGTGGTAAGCTAAGGTGTTTAAAATTTCTGAAAAAAAGTGGCAGAAACTGTTGAACAGTTTTTACGTTTTCCAGTGAAAAATGACAGGGTGTCCGTATACGTTCCTACCGGACCAAATTACAGTCCCTACGTTTAGGGACATGTCACTACAGATGGTAACACTGCTGAGGACACGCCCTGCAGTATTCAGCCGGTCGGTGACTCTGAGTGCGAGCAAAGCTCTACAGGCTCCTCCCCCGGAGGCACACTTCAAAGCAGGCGCGACTCTGCGGCAGCCCTCGTTCCGCTTTCATGTCGCGTCCGCCTGACAGTTGACATACTTAATTCGGACGTACCTGGGATGAAGGAACCACTTATTATATCTGCCGAATGGCGTATAGAATTGAAGGCTTACCTTTTTTATACAAAGTCTAATAAGCGAAGATTCGGCATAGCTTACGCAGCGCCGACTACAATACATCATGCGAGTTCAGAGTGCTTCGCTGGCGCACCACGTATGCGGGAACGTCTGTAACCGACGACAGAACTTTCCCATAAAGGGATGTGATTTTACTCGGCATTTTCATGCTGCCGCATAGCGTAGACACTCTCCGGTTATAGTAACACGAACGACCTCTCCGTATGTAATGACGGTTCAATCGCCCGAAGCGTAACCCCAGGAACCGGTGGTTATGCAAAACAGAAGGCGGCACTGCGGACGGCCAAATGAAAGGGTGAGGTGTCCATTTAGACTTCATCACCCTTGTTTTTCTTCGGCAACTATATCTTCTACTTCTGGCGTATACTAGCGACACACACACGCACGCACGCACATACGCACAGACTGCATGTAGTACGCGCGCCCTTTGAGGAATGCGGTAAAGGGAAACGGGTGTTTGGTTTCATTAGGATAGTTGACGGAGACGCATGCAGGGTTAATGCAGGGCGGTGCTCAAAGGCGGTGGCGGCGCTGCGGCGCCAGCAAATCGAGGGGACGAACCGCGACGCCAAGATCACGAAATGTGTGTATGCGCACCCGATTAGAATGAATTAGCCGTGTGTCGGAAGGCAGACAGCGAAGGATGATTATAGAAGGAACCCGCTTCCAATGTTGTTTGTCTGTTTGTTTGTTTGTTGTGTTTGGTAAGGGCCGTTTGTGCGCGTAGTCTGCATTCACCGACTCACGTATCTGACATCATGGTATGGGCGACGGAACATGCACTGGCGCTTCGTTCTTTAATAATAAAAAAGATGGTTTGTGCGCGTGCGTCTCGCCCACGGCAGTCTGTTGGTGTATGTGTTTGTTTGTCGGTAAGTAAATAGTCTGTACGCATTATATAGTGTCGCAATTATTGATATTTTTAGTGTATGCATTGCGCCTGCTGTACCGAGATAAGTCGCTTGTGAGTGTATAAGCTATCGTATGCAAATACCACAACGTTCAATTGTAGTTTCAATAGCCCCCGATAACGATATCCGATAACAAACGATACGATCTCCAAAGGTGCCGGCTGAGTAGGTAGTTTTAGTGTGATACATGATGCTTTGCATACAGTATGTCGCAGTGTTTGTTCACGGAGCTGTGTATACTCTCTATAAAACAGCGATGGCGCGAGCGAGTTGGTGTACATTTACCATTTTCTTTGAGCACCCGAGACTGCGCGAAGCACGGAAGAAACCAAAGGGGAAGGAACAGGAAAGGGACGACAGAAGGCGACACCTCAAAACTAGGCTGTTTAAAGAAAACGTATAGTCTGGATCTAATTTTCAATATTTATTTTCGGCCACGACCTTGTCTCGAACACTCCAAATGACAAACGCGAGTGTCTTTACATTTGCGGATGAGCATAGGCGTGCGCAGGATTTTTCATTAGGGGGGGGCAGAAGTTTCCCCAGAGCGCCCCCCCCCCCCCCACCGTCGGTGTTTTATGCCGTCGAAAAAGAAACCATACCACCGGAGCAGTCGCGCCTCGAGTCGGGCCAACTTTGCGCCTCCCTCCTAGATGATTAGAGGGGCGGCCGCCCCCCTGCCCCCCCCCCCCCCCCCCGTGCGCACGCCTATGCGGATGAGTGTGCACGTTCAGTGTCACGAACGTGTCGAGCTTATATTGAGAATAAAACGCAGATCCTCTCGTGCTCCTCACGTTCGTACTACAAAAAAAAAAAAAAAGAACTATTGTGAGGTTGTTGAGTGCTTGTGGGGAGCAAGCTGATTAATCGTTGTGTATACGCTGCTTGCGTAAAGAGAGCGTAAGTCGAATTATCCGAGAAATTCCCGGGATGATGAGGCAAATGGCGTGAGTGATCACGGAACTCAATTGGCGGATACCCGCGTCTGAGCATAAATCGTGACTGCTAAAACGGGTGAATTGAGTGTGATAAAGTGAAGCGAATTGAGTCGGTGCCGCGGACAGCATGACAGCGCGCCACTTAGATGGGAGTGCCGGTGTGGCACTCTCGATCCATTGATAAAGTATCTGAACGTCTCACCAGGTGTCTATATAGTAAACGCCAGAGCATACGCGTGATTACGTGGTTTGTAAACTGTAACTTGTTATGTTTTACTTTACACGGCGAAAAGGTATATAACCTCGTTCACTTTTTGTTTTGCTCATGTGTTTTTTTTTTCTGTGACATTATTGTATGCAGTCGAGTCATCTGTATTTCCTTTCCTCCAATGGACCCAAGAGAAGCCTGTCGGTATCTTTATTATTTATTTAGTTTATTTATTTATGTGTTTATTTATTACATGCTGAGAACCTTAAAAATTTGAACAAGATAAACAGTAAAAGAAAGAAAAAAGAAGGCAATAAATGAAAAACGCGTGGACATCAGGCACGTACAACGGCACCTCGCGAAATAGTAAGAAAAAAAAAGAGACGACTTCGCTATGTTGTTAAAAGCCGAGTAAACGCAAACAAAAACATCCTTGTTTAACTAATTTCCATCCTATTCACTGGTGAAAAAAAGATAGCGCATCAAGCAGGCGGATTGTACAGGAAAAAAAAATTATTCCATTGCTATCTAACCAACTACATTATTTTCGGTGGTGAAAATAAATAACAATAATCAAACTTAGCCTTTCGTTGAACAAAAATAAACACGAAAAAACAAATAGCGAGCGAACGTGGTAAATCATCAACACTGCGCGATGAAACTTCCACCGAGAGATTAGAAAAGTGCATACAATTTTTCAGTGGTGGTGCGAAATAAACAGTTTATTTATTTATTTATTTATTTATTTAAAATACCCTCCAGGCCATCGGCATTACAGAGGGGAGTGGGGGTTATGTGGCAGCAGTACACTTTGCAGTCTCAATCTAAGCAGTATAGATTATTTATGGCAGTTCTAAATACGTGGTCAGGAACAATTGTTGCGATAGATGCGGGAAGGTGGTTCCAATCCACCGAAGTTCTCGGATTGAATGACTCTCGGAGTGCATTAGTGTTACATTTTAGAATGTCTACTTTATACATATGATCAACGCGTGACGAAATATAAGACGGATGATTCAGCAGTCGGTCGTGAAGTAACGGAGTTAGTATGATATATCTTATGAAAGAGACATAAGCGAGCTATTTTGCGACGTAAATTGACGTTAGGCAATGATAGGCTAGTTTTCATGTAGCTCACGCTTGCGGTGCGATGAAAGTTATTAAGAATAAAATGAGCAGAGCGATTCTGGAACTGATTCCAGGGCATTGGTTAGTTTGGAATGACCGGGGTTCCAGATAGAAGAAGCATATTGTAATTTAGAGCGTACAAGCGTTTTGTACAGGGTTAGTTTCAAAAATGAAAGGGCAAGTGAAAAGTTTCGTTTTAGATAACTCCAGCATTCGATTAGCATTATTAATAACATACTCAACATGCATTTGCCAGGAAATATCTGAGGTGATATACACACCTACGTATTTATAAGAGGAGACAGAAAGTAAGGGACATCTTCGAGTAAATAAGAAGGAACATTACATTTACGCGATAATCTCTTATGGCCTTGCATTTAGTGTGTTAAGTTCCATCCCCATATTTCACACCACTTTGAAACGTGGTTAATGTCAGCTTGTACATTCAGAACATCCGAGGCGTTAGTAACTTCTCTGTAAATAACACAATCATCAGCGAATAAACTAATGGAAGAAGATATCGAATTCGGCAAATCGTTAATGTAGATAAGGAACAATAGCGGACCTAATACAGAACCTTGTGGTACTCCAGAATTGACGGAGCCGAGTGAGTGATGTTTCATCGTTAGCGGTTACAAACTGGGAACGATTAGTGAGAAAACAAGTTATCCAGGACAGAACATTTGCGTCAATGTTAAGACTGTTAAGTTTTAATAGCAGCAGCTTGTGTGAAACTTTATCGAATGCTTTGGAAAAGTTAAAAAAAATGCAGTCTACCTGGAACCCTCGGTCAATGGTGCGCACAAATCATGGGTGAATGTCAAAAGATGCGTTTCGCAAGAGAAGGATTTACTGAAAGCCATGCTGAGCCGTGCTGAAGAAAAGGTTAGATTCTAAAATATTGAACTAGTTGTGAGTATATGATATGTTGCTAGTATCTTGCATGGAATGCTATAGTAAGCGAAATCGGTCGATAGCTATCCGGGCAATCTTTATCACCTCCTTTGTGGAGTGGCACCACCTTCCCCATTTTCCAATCAGCAGGCAACTCTCCAAGTGAAAGTGACTGGGAAAAAATTTGAGATAAGATCAGAGAGCAATACATTTTTGTGTTTTGGGGGAACTTTGAGTTAATGCTGATAACGCAATGAATTCCACTCGCTTATTTTTCGCGAAAAGTATAAAATTTTAAAGATATTTGTACGCGCCAAATAAGGTGCAAAAACTTAGAAACATGCACGACAAAACGTGCGACGCGTCGCGTCCGACCAGGCGCCAACCGATCACTCGTGACCCCGTGATTAGCCGGGGATTGTTCGGATTCGACCACCTTATCGTGTGACGTCGTGAGTGATCGGCCGGCATCTTGTCAGATTGGTCATCCTTTCCTCGTGCCGTACGACCCATCCAACCTTTTCGTGCATCTGTCTGGCGCTCTAAAGAGCAGCTATGTCTAGTTAACCTTGCTGAAAGCTAACTTAGAGAAATAATAACACTTGTTTTTTTCTTTTTTTTTAAGTGGTAGGATTGGACAGATACGGCGCAAAATCAGATTAATTGCAAAAGTTTTTAAGAATACTTAGGTCACAATACTCACTTTGAGTTTCGCGACGCGCTTGTATTTGAAGCTTTATTTTCGGAACAACGTGCCAAAATAAACTTCCTTTTTCTTTTACGCTTTAAAATTAGTTTTGGAACTTTGTATCTCACCTCTTAGAATAGATATCAGACATTTGGTTATTTGTGATGGTTGGGTTTGAACAGAGCGCTGCAGCTGAAGTTGGATTAGCTATTACATATTCTACGCACTATTCTCGCTTTTTGCTTCGTATTAATATTACATATACTATATAGCATACCGTGAAAGATGTGATTGTGTCGTCTTCGTCCTACGTGTTTATGATTTCTTCGACGTTAACGTTATTTCTTCTTCCCGTCTGCCGTATTGGCAAGAGACACGCTCTCCCGCTGAGAGGCCCACACCGAACCAGAAGTGCGAGTTTCAAAAACTGGGGGAAGCGGGTGTATAAAAGCGTAAAATATCATCCCAAAAAAGAAAAAGAACTTGCGGATTTTCTCGCCACAGCCGCCATCGGCGCTTGCAGAAAGGGTCTGCAACGCAGTATCAGCGCCAAGTTTTTCTTTTTTCAGACAAAGTTGGCAACAGATATATCCCATTTTCCACGTCCTTTAATTTCGAGTGCTGCGCGTGGACTCGTGCGTTTGTTTTTGTTCTCTTCCGCGGTGCCCGCTTAGTTAGTCTACGCACACCAAAAAGATGCATACAAAAGACGGAAAACGTCGAGAATCGCCAACGGATGCCGCATTAAACGAACTTGACGCGTATGCAAGCAGCCATACCCGTATCGAAATTCGAGGGTCACCCGCGACAATACGTAATTATTCGCACACTGCAACAAAAAAGAGAATGCGTATACGAAACGAGAACTATTTCAAGGATGGATTGGCAGAGTGCAAAAATTAGCAGAAAGAAAATATACTTATTTTTTGCGCGTGTGCGTGCTTTTGGGATTGGGATACCTGCTGTCGAGCGGCCGAGAAAAACAATCTTGCATTAGTGGGAAGATCGAGCAAGCCAAATAGCACAAAAAAAAAAGCAAGGCCTTTGCTTCCCCCCTTCCCAACGTCATCACTGGTAGCGCCAAATAGCTTGCGTCATCATCGACAACGCGATTTGCAGCGTCTCGTTGGCACGCAGGGACGCTGAGAGTCGACGACTCTCGTCATCGATCCTCAGCGCGTTTGCCGCTCAGGACGAGTGAGAGATCCACCCATGGTGACGTCATGAGCAGGCCTTGGTCTTCTTATTGGGCGAGCGAGGGTCCGGTGGCGGCGGGAGCCTTCGCAATCAATCAGCCCGAGGTGCGGTGGGGGAGAGTTGTTCAGGAAGAGAGTTACGCCATTCTCGAGCTTTTGTCTCCAGCGGGTCACGGCGAAGTCGTCGTCGTCGTCGGATTCTGCTCGAGGGCGCGGATGGCCGACGAGCTTTCCAAGTCTCGCGTCGTCGTAGAACCTGGCGGCCGCCACTGACAAAGAAAAGGGCGATTATCGAAACTTGTTTTCAAATACACTTTTCCTGCGCATATACGTGATGTGCTTATACATCCCCTTGTCGGCCCATGCGCCTGTTAGTAAGCCGTGAGTCGTATGTAAACAATGAGTGAAACCACCTACCCGCATCATTAATATCAATACCCTCGTTAGATTTGTTTCAAACTGCCGTTAATAATTAGTTCTGCCTTTATTGTACCGTGACTGCGTTTCACCAATACTTTGTTTTTTTCAATGTGTTTTTTATAGTTGCCCACTCCCCGTTCGATGCCTTCTGGGTCCCGAGGGTACTGTCATAAATAAATATATATGATAGTATTCTGTTAGTATCTTTCCGTGTGTAATATACATGCTTTGATATAGCACTCTACACGAAAGACAGCACATTACGACAAAGCGTAACAAAGCATAAATACCAAACACACTTCTGCAGAAAAAAAGAATCACTCCTGATAATACAAAAGTAGGACAGTCATGTTCCATTTTAAGGCATATATTGATACAGCATCTTGGATTATAGCAATCAGATCCGGATGGTCACTTAAAAGGACGGGTACTTAAAGGAGCTGTGCAACGATATTTAATTGGAATGTTTTTCACTTTACACGAGCTTACTGGCACTAGTGGGACTCAAGGATACTCACACGCAACGCCACTGGCCAAGAATCTCCGTTGTTGCGGTGTAATTTCAAGGACAAAAGCGATCATTTTCATTCAATCTCTCCTTTGCAAAATTTGATGACGTAACGTGGGTATCGCAGTATCCTCCGGTGACGATATTTGAATGCGGTTCATAGATTGGACCCGAGCATTGCGTGGGCACTCGATTTGGGCTCGTGATAATCGATAGCTCGAGAAGCATTCCGGTAGTGGCCCGTGTCCAATCGCTGCAACGACGACAATAGCCGAGCCATAACAATGTCGGGAACTCAGCGCGTGCCCTGTGCTTTGCCAAGCCCAGCGCGTGGCTATGATCAACATTGGCGGAATATAATCGGCTCCAGATGAACGTGGCCGCTTGTTCTGGCTGCGAGTTGAGGGGGTGAACGCTGCTCGTTTTTCTTTGATTTTTTTTCTGGGACTTCTATTGCGTGGGGTGAAAAACGAACGCGTGTTTTATAGGTCATTAACGTCAGGGATTCGTTTTAAGCGGTATTTGCGCTAAGTACAAAAATTGCTGCATCGCCCCTTTAATTGTCTATAGTCGGTTACAAGTTAAGAAGGTAGGAGAAGCTCCTCCCACAAGCGTGGTGCGCCGGTTTCAAATCCCTCCGCAATCGAAAGAAGAGTTCACTGGAAACGCTCCTTGTTCCGCTTCAATGCATAGATAATGGCCACAGAGTGGTGCCGGGTACTTGTCTCCGACCCCACTGTTTAAGAAAGCGACCTTTGTATTCATCGGAGAGGGAACCGAGCCCCTGAAAGCAGCCTTTGTATCCAACAGAGGGGGAAGCTAATCCCCGAAAGTCGACTTTGTTTTCATCGGAGGGGGAAAACTCTATTCTCCCTCTCGTGGCTTCCACAATGCTAAGTCAAAGTCGAAAGAAAAATCAAATATGTACAGAAAAGGAAGACCCTCCTCGCGCGTTGGCCGCGACGTCAGCGGAAACGATGGGACGCTATTGCATGCGGAGGTGGCGGAGGGATATACCATTCCCTTTGAGGGGCATTTGCCGCTACCTTCTTGACTTGTAACCTACTATAGTTTATGCACACCATTCTTTTTTTCTGTTGTGTAACTGGTGGCTTTTAAGTTATATTTATGTTATTTTCAGACATACTGCGAGGAAAAGGCAGTTTGATTATTCTTAATTTCGTTATGTATATGAGGAAAGCTATTTTTTACGTTTTGTGCGGCTATAGGATTTTATGTTTTCTATAAAAACATGATCTGTGCGGTTCTGGTACGTTGCATTTTCTATTAAACGTGCGACTCTTTTTTTTTTTTTTGCCGTAAGTACAGGCGTTTTATATTTGTTTTGGTTGTAGTACCCCGTACAAGAAGGCAGTAACTGTAAGCGTGAATGAACCATATCGTATAATATAACTGTTTATTCATTCGACGGGACAATAACTGGTTTACTTCATCTATCGTACCAATGGAGCGCCAGATGTCGGCTCATTGTCTATATGGAAGGACCGACTTAAGTTTCCGCTGAAACAAAATGGCGAGGAACACAACACGTTCAATAACGTCGCCATAACGTTGTATCGAGGATTTTCTGTCGAACCATTTATTTTGTGGTCTAAATACAATGTAATTTCATTTGTTCGCATTTAGTCGGAGCCTATTTGCTGCGAGCCATTCTGATACATTTCTAAACCACGTATTTGTTTGGGCTCGATCGTTCGTAGGTTATTTCGAGGGAAAAAAAAAGATTAGTGTCGTCTGCGTATAAAATTTAGGGGTACGCGCAAAATGTAGCGTTTCTGTTTATACAGCCGAAGGTCGAACCTTTGAGCCTTCCCTGGGGGCCGCAGTCACTACGAATCTTTAATTAATGTGCATCACGCGGTCTTGGTCACGATTCGAGTCACTGACAAGGTAAGAGCTTCAGTTTTCCCATCTCCAGCGCGAGCTTTCTGCCTTCGACAGTGCTTCGGCGTCTCGTGCACCGCGCATATGAAGCACGACGGAAGGCCCTGAGCACGTTCTAGATAGAGGCCAATTGTTCCAGTCACTGGCAGTGTTAGAGCGGCAGGGAAAAGTTTCAGTTTTCTCGCCTTCAGCGGGAGCTTCCTGCCTTCGACAGTGCTTCAACGTCTCGTGCACCGCGCAGCTGAAGCACGACGGAAGGCCCCGAGCACGTTTTAGATAGAGGCCGGGTGTTTCAGTCACTGGCAGTGTCAGAGCGGCAGGGAGGAGCTTCCGTTTTCTCGCCTTCAGCGGGAGCTCCCTGCCTTCGACAGTGCTTCGACGTCTCGTGCACCGCGCAGCTGAAGCGCGACGAAAGGCCCGGAGCACGTTCTAGATACGTTCGAAAGACCTGCTCTGCCGTGATCATTAAGTCAGTGACAATTAAACCTCAAACGAACGCACGAGAAAAGGAGCGCGCGGCGTTACTGATTTGAAAAGCCCCGGGACACAGTGACAGGGTCAGAGGCCGTTTCATCGCCCCTTCGGATAGCTTCTTTTTACGACTTCGATAAGCGGGTCAATTAGCGAACATCTCGGTACCCCTGCCAAAAGCGGCGGTGGTCTATTTCCGCGCTCTACGGATCGAGATACGAGATCGTTTTATTTTCGTACACGTTCCAAGTTTTGAGGTCACCGCATGTTTCGTCTTTTGGATTCCCCAAAACTCGGTTTCATGGTCATCCAATACCGCCGCTGTTATCTCGTCATTTATTTATTCGTTTATATAAGATACTGGCCGGCCTTTCGAGGCCATCGCAGCGGGAAATGTTACACGAAGCGATTCGTTCGTGTGCGTGTAATATACAACTCAAATGCTAAGCGTGTCTGAAGTACGCGAAAAAAAATATTGTTGACGAGGGCCTTTTTTGCGTGCTATAGTGTTGCGACGGTGTTTGCCACCTCGTGTACAGAGTGTTTCTTTTAAAGTTTCTTTGAGCTTCCACTGCACTCGTTTTGCTTTTTCCCACCACTGGGAGAAGCTCACGTTCTAATCGCGACTGTCTATCATCCTTGTTTTGCCTTTTCTATATTATCTTACTATAGTTCCAAATCTCTTTTTTTTTCTTCTTTTTTTCATTTTGCGTGTCGGATTTGGGAACTACGTGTCTGGCGACGAGGGTAAACGAAAAAGCACGCAGATTTCAACTATGGATCCTTTGACGTCACGGCACTTCGGTGGCGCTGCTGTTGGTACTGCGCATGCGCCGAGGCTTCATCTTGCGCGAACCCGGTCCTGGTTTCAAAATACGCCCTGTGCCTGGTGTGGACAAACGCTGACTCTTTCCTGCGTGTTGCTTTTGGCCGATTCACACAACGGACTGATCCGCGGACGGATTGATCACGTGACGACATGTCCGCGGATCGTCTGTCTCCCAAGCGCATCCACACGAGGGACACGACGAGCAGACGCCAGCGAGGACGGACCGAACCTGTTCGCCACTCCACAGTACCGCGAAACTCCAACACCGCACCGTGGCACCGTTGTCCAAGAGAGAAATCGACGTTTGCTACCGCGATAATGAATCGTACGCCGCTGTTACGTGCAGATCGAGACAAAACACCGTGATAGGCTTCGCGCGAAGCGCCACAAGCTTTACTGACCCAAAGCATGAGAGTGACACAGGCATGGTCCTGCTCGAGAAGGGTTCCGCGTAGAAGCGACGAAGTTCTGGGCTCGCGGAGGGGCGTTCGAAGATGCCTTCACGCACTCCGCGCTCGTGCACAACACTCAAGTACACCACATCCACAAGAGAGGTCTTGCTCGGTGAAATCCTGATTGGACGTGCAAGAATTATCGCGGCGTGCTAGACGAGTTTTGACGGGAGCTTCTTGACGCGGACCCGGAGCAGTACCGGAACCTGCGTCGCGTCAGCCAGACAAGTTTCTGCAGCTTCTTTCACACGTGAAACCAAGAAACGCGCGACAAAATGAACCAGCGAACGCACAAAACACAACGATGCGCCATTTTTGTTTTCATCGCCCAGAAAGAAAACAAAAAAAAAAGAGAAAACAATGTGCCGTTGCCAGACTAAACGCTTTTCAAGTCGCTCTCCCGCCAAAAGTCCGCGAGTGAAAAAGGCGCTCGACTTTATCAGTCCGCGCGTCCGCGGAGGAGGCGCGGATCGCAGGAATCGGTGACGTGCCGGTCACGTGGTACACGGTCCGCGGACGAAAATCGCGATTCGGTCCGTCGTGTGAATCGGCTATTTCTAATGGAATGCCCCCGGCGATCGAGCGATGTATGGGCCCGGGCCCGAGAACGACGATGGCCTTGCATCACGATCAGGTTCCCTAACCTTACTCCGCTTTCGGATGGCACACAAGGGTTAAGAGTTCAGGGCGAGAGGAAGGAAGGCTGGAGAGGAGGACACATCCCCCCGCTCCAGCACTCCGCCCGCTTCCTCCTCCCCAGCCTTCCTTTCCCTAGTCCTGAACTCTTAACCTGTCACCGTCTGTAGTTGTGTGCAGTGCAGGCGAATGCAACGCCAGGCGAAGAGAAAAAGGGCGAGCACTAGGAAAGCAGGGCGGGAGAGGAGGGCGATGGAGGGAGAGCAGGAGCAACATTAGAGAGGAGAGGACGTTTCTATCCACCTCCCCACCCTTCCTAGTGCTTGTCCTTTCACCCCTCGCCTGGCGTTGCCTTCGCCTGTACTGCACGCAACTAGTAACACGTAGTAAAGTGTATACTCTGTTTCATACTTAGTGTGCAACGCTGTCAAAGCTACTGGGGCGAGCATGGGGCTTGATCTCGTTGAGCAACTGCACGCGTTCTCGCGCAAACAAAACCATAGATGAAGCCACGCGCTCGCGCCAGTAGCTTTGACAGCGTTGCACACGAAGTATGAAACAGAGTGTAGCGTAGTTTGTCCAAGTGGACACGGCAAGGGCAGCTGCCACTTCCGGGAACGAGGATGTTCTCGAAGACCGATCGCCTCCGCGTTGACCCTCGCCCAGTTCCGCATTATCAATGCGGGCCGCGCATCTGGGCCAGGGTTCGAGTCCTTCCGGTGAGGACATTGTCTTCGCCCACGGCGGTTGCTTATCGTTCGCTGTGTCTGACCGACTGATAAACCCCCGTCGACGGCGTCTCCCGATTACGGCCACCGCGAGACGAACCGTGCGGAGCTTAGCATATATCGCCGATGACGTCGGCGTCGCCAGTCCCTGTCATACGTGCGCTCTGTCTGGACAGTTAAGGCCACACTGCCGATACATCGTACCAGAGACAATCTGCAGACACTGTCCTTGTATGATGGTCTTGTCAGATTGGCTATATACAAAGACTGTCGGCAGACATGTATGAAGCAAACGTGCTTGGGACATGCTTGAGACGTAGATAATTCTCTCCCTGCCTTCTCTATGACTTTGGTCCCTCAAGGAGAGCAACTGCTGCGTATTTAGTCCTTCCTCGGTCAAGTAGTAGCAAAAATAAGACACACGCTCCCGTTCGTAAGAGGGAACCGTTCCCTTCGTTACCCAAAAGACGTAACATATTACAATTGTAACGCGTTCTGTGCAAGGGTGCGATCAATCAAACACGTGGGACTGAACCGCGACATCGGCTCTATGAGTGCGCGCGTTTGCGTGACACGCGTATACGTGAAGAGGTTCACCGTGTCGCGGCGTTTCTTCATGGCGATTAACTCGAGCGCCCAGATAAATGCCAGGACTGGATTCTGGCTCTTTTATACGAAAAACTGGTCCTTGGTTCGCGAACGGACTGCCGCTGTCGACGAGAGACGCGACAATAAACGCGCGAAGGCTCTTTGTCGTGCACCACTGGACGTCGGGAAATCTTAAACGTGTGTACGCGGGCGTTTAGGATGCGGATGCGAGACTGAGGCTGCGTTTCCATGGATGTATAGCGCATCAAAGTGAGAGGGCGTCCAGTCCCTCTGCTACTGCCTTTGCTACCCAATCACCCGAGGCCCTCAGGCCCCTGCTATGCGGCATGCAAGTTCGCCTGCTCCTCGCGCATCTCGCGCGATGGTTACCCCTAATGCACTCACGCGCGTTTTTTTTTTTTTTCCTGGACTTCGACTCAATGACGGCGCGGCTTGGCTGTCTTATCATTGCGCCTTATCTACGCGTTCTCTGTGTCGCCTTTTGATTAGCGTTCCGATGCGCCAAATATATACATGATCAAAGATCACTCATTCGCCGTATAGAGAGTGTAAAGACTATAGTAACTGACGGCTTATTTCACCATCATGCTTTTTGCTCTTCGGCGTTCTTAATTGTCGATTCCGCAATCTCGTTGACTTTAGAGGCACACTGACAACACCCCCCCCCCCCCCTTCACCTCTTCCCAAGAAAAGAAATATATATAATTTTTACTTTTTTGCTAGGCAATTTAGTATTCTGTCAGAACCCAAGTGCCAAACCAATATTATGCTACAGAGTTGCGTTTATTCTTAATAAAGTAAAAAATGAAAGCCGTTTACAACTTCCTGTAACGCCGAATTAGAGCGCAGCTCTCGAGGAGGAGGGGAAGGCACGGGGGGGGGGGGGGGTTCACGTGACCTCGGGGAGGGGGGGGGGGTCACGTGGCCCGGGGGTCACGTGACGTCGAGGAGGGCGGGGAATGTTCCCCGCTAAATTTAGCGGGAAAAATTATCCGCTAAATTTAGCGGGAAAATTTTCCGCTAGATTTAGCGGAGAAATTTTCCCCGCAAAATTTAGCGGAAATTTTTCCCCGCTAAATCTAGCGGAAAATTTTCCCGCTAAATCTAGCGAAAAACTTTCCCCGCTAAATCTAACGGGAAATTTTCCCCGCTAAATCTAGCGGAAAATTTTCCCCGCTAAGTTTAGCGGAAAATGTTCCTCACTAAATTTAAGCGGAAAATTTTCCCCGCTATATTTAGCGGAGAAAATTTTCCGCAGTGGGGAAAATTTTCCGCTAGGTTTAGCGGGGAAATATTTCGGCTAAATCTAGTGTAGGAATTTTTCCACTACAACCTAGCGGGAAAATTTTCAGCTAAATCTAGCGTGGGAAAATCTTTCCGCTAAATTTAGCGGAAATTTTGGGAGGAGGGGAGGGTATGATGGAAGAGTAGGGGAGGTTACTGGAGGAGGGGAGAGGAGCATAAAATGGGGAGGAGGAGGGGGAGGAGGAGGCGTACCCTCCACTCCTCCTCCTCAAAAGCCGCGCTCTAATTTCGCGTTACAAATATTTCTAAACATCTTTCATTTTCGATCAACGTATTTGCAGCTTTTTGGAAGCCACAAAAAATAGGGTTCATATTCTTTTTCTACTTATAATACTCAAAGTGTGCCTTCGATCACCCACGACTTTGAATATATTTGGTACGCATCACTTTGAACGGCACGTGACCGTGGAAAAGAGGGTGAGGGCGCCTGAAACCGGTAAATTCTCGACCGGCGGCTTTCGGGTGGAAAGAATACGAATTTCGAGCCGCAAATTGTCTTCTGGATAGTTGCTCCCATAGGTCACGTTCAAACAAAAACATTGGTATGCGTAAGTACCCTGTCAGTGTCCCTTTAAGCTGTCAGCGACCATAGGTTCGTCTGCTTCTTTTGCAGGGGCTGGAGTGACGTCAGAATGCCGAGCTCTGATTGGCTATGTTTGAAGGATAGTGGGTAGACCTGAAGGCAGCTTGCTTTGAGGTCTACCCACTATCCTTCCAATCAGAGCCAATCAGAGCTCCGCGTTCTGACGTCACCACAACCCCCGGAAAAGAAGCAGACGAACTTGCGCTCCGTACACCAAGAAGCGCACACGCGTTGCCATTTTCCAGTTTCTTGTGTCCGGTATAGAGTACATCGGTTGGCTCACCGCGATCGGTCCTTGTTGTTCTTGCAGCGCGTCCGGGCTCGCGATGGAACTGGCGGGCGGGCCCATGGACCCGTCGCACATGGCGGCGTCCCACCACGCGACGCACGAGAACGGCACCTGGGCCACGGAGCCCTTTATGGAGATCGAGGAAGGGGAGCTCGCCAAGGCCTCCTCGCCCATACTCTTCCTCTTCGTCAGCTTCATCCTCGGAGGTGGGTGCCCCATCTGTCCTGCCCACGACCGGCTTCGTGGTCCTGCCCCTGGGAAAAATGGCACCATTCATTGTTGCGGAAATGCTCGAGACACGTGCCGCGCGCCACTTCTGGGAAGAACATGGCGTCTGAAGTCTAGCTCAGTGCTGCGCTGTGCCGCCATGATCTTCCCAAGGGCTGCACGTTGCACGTGCCTCGTGCATCGACGCACGTTGCGCTACTTTTAAAACATGAAGGGGCTTTAGTCGCGCCCAACTGTGCCGCTAAAGTCACTGGAGCCTGGGAAAGCCGTCCTCTAGGCATTGTCCTAGACGTCGTAAAAATAACAGCTTAGCTGGTCCTTCATCTTCACGTGTTTATACACCCCTCGGTGCTTCCCCCCCCCCCCCGCCTTTCTATACGCCCCTCGGAGCCCCCATTTTGATGGCGCCCTGTGCGACCACACAGGTCGCACACCCAGCCAGCCCTGATCACGTACTGCCAGTCCAGTTCGAACCCGTCGCACAGCGTCTTCGATAAAAATTGTTCACATCACCTGGATGATTCAGCCTATTGCTTCAGTGAGGAATCTTGCCACCTCATTCCTGACAATTAATTTCTCAAAATCTCGCGGGAGTCTTTCTTTTCTTCGTTGCAGCGAAATTCAATAGCAACCCATTCAATGTACAAATGCAGTGAACATCATGAAAACGTAGTGGAACGCAGATGCGTTTCGTCCACAAATGACAGATTGCAAAACCTCCAATATGGCGGCTCCCGATGGCACAATGATGATAGCTGGAAGAAATTTTACACATGGCCTACGGGCCTTGAATGATTGACTCAAAGGCTGTGTTCCCTTGACGTCAGATCTGAGCGCGTTACTTGTTCACACCACCTGCTCAAAGCGGCCTTGCACTCATGGTCTGTCAAGATATGATAATCATGGCGTGTTAGGCACGTTGCGGAAGTGTTGCAAGAAGTCGTTCCTCGTCGATAGGCCTACCTTTGTCTGCCAGTGAATACAGTTCATACTGCGAATGCTTACAGCCGCTGCTTTCTTAATGCATAGTATTTTTTTTTGTACTATATGAAGATTATTTTGGAGATACACAGTTGGATGGAGATCGAATATCAACACTGACGATGTCAAATACAGGCGAGGCTAGGAGAACGAGCTCTTGTCTTTCGGAGCTGACTTCACCCGATGTTTTGTGCCCCAATTGAATGTAAAGGATAGGGTAGGTCCGTCTTTCACCGCAGCATCCGTGATGGTCGAATCCCGTGACCAGGGACAAGGTGCTCCAGGGACTTATCTCGGGTACTCAACTTCGCTTTGGGGCTGTTCAACTAATTGAGTTTTCCGGTCAGGAACGCGCATCTGCGCCCGTAAAGACGGCCTGCAAGCTCTCAATGAGGACAGATGATGCCCACGGAGCGAGCGTCTAGAGCGACTTTGTTTCCCTCCCTCGGCCACAGCCCTGGTGCGGTTCCTGCTGAAGCGGCTCAGCATCCCGCTGCCGTACACGGTGGTGGTGTTCGTGTTCGGCGCCATAATGGGCCTGGTGTCGCACTACTACGACTCCCTGCAGGTGTACACGTACCTCGCGCGCATCGACCCCAAGTTGCTGCTCCACATGTTCCTGCCCATCCTCATCTTCGAGTCCGCCTTCGCCATGGATGCCCACACCTTCGTGCGCTGCTTCAGCCAGTGCATCCTCATGGCCGTGCCGGGACTGTGTGAGTGCATAAGGGAGCCCGCATCGGCGATTCTCCGTGATAACCACACACAAATCGTCAAACTTCATCTTTTCAAAAATGGTTCGCCATCTAGTTGCTGTTGCGTCAATTATCCGAGACCACCATGACACGTGTTCTGTGTATTGGACACGAGGGTTGGGTCAGTGTTCAGCATGGACCAGTGTTGCCAGATGGTCCCACAAAAAACCGCCAAACGACTGGGAGGTATAGCCCAAATATAGCCAAAGCCGTAAAACAAATATAGCCCAAAATAGCCAAGACTAAAAACAATGATTTTTAAGCCTTATATTGACAATTTCTCACACTCATACAATACACGTTACAATCTCTGTTTCAACCCTTAGATGCACCACCTTTTGTGTACATTATGTTATTGGTGAATTTTTCAAAAAAAGCTTCGGAATGATGAAAATCCGTATAAAACTGGCCCTTCCTTCGTAGGTTTTCAGAAATACAAAACACACAGACAGCTTTATTCTGAGGGCCGGGAGATATGATCATACAGTAAAAGAACGAAATACAGAAGCAGAACAGTCAGAGCACTGGATGTTTCAAACCAGAACCCCAATATCTTAGGTCCTTACCAATCTCCCACCCGTCTCTTTTTCTTTGTGAAGAATATTAGTGTCACCCATTCTTGTTCACGCTATTTCTGATTGTGTTGTCCTTTCTTGGGGTGGGCAGCAACTGGAAGGTAGTCAATTGTTTAGCGGTGAAACTGCGGACTTCTCATTTTTACAAACCTGGGTGCCTAAGGATTCTCACAATAAAGTACCAAAGCAGCATTTGGAGAGTTCAGTCTACGTCCGGGCAGAGCCATATGCGTCCGGGTTGAAGGAGCGCTACCGCGCCTGTGGTAATAGTGCAATCTGTTTGGTTTGCTCCACTGCGCTGCAGGGAGACCGTTTGAACTCTGCAAGCATTGCTTCACTGCGCATTGTGAAAACACCGAAGTTTGTAGAAGTTTGAAGCCTTTCTCCTTCCTCTCTCTCCTCTTAACTAGCCAAAAGAGAAACAATTTTTTTTCGAAACTGATTAAAAGTTCGAAAATTAACTAGCCGAACCTCAAAGTTCGGCGTCGAACCTGAGGTTCGACAAAAGTTCGCCGCATTCTTAGAAATAGCCCAAAATAGCCACATAGCCAACCACGAAATTTTGACGCCAACTAGAAAAAAATGTAGCCCAATTTGGCTATATATAGCCCAATCTGGCAACACTGGCATGGACTCGAATCCAAGGAGGTTATAATGGGCAGGAGGTGGCGTCCCTATCCCCAATGCATGGAGCAAAGTGTAACGGAAGTAGGCGTGGCTACGAGCCGCGACGGACATTTCTTGACCAATGGGAAGCCTAGTGAGTGGGCGCCGCCATTAATTTCGGTGCAAACAACCCTCGTTGCCATGGCATTTCCGTGGCAACGCGATTGTGTGCACCGAAAGTAATGGCGGCACCCACTGTTATTTGAAACAGCGCTTAACGGGAGACTTTAAACCGGTATGGTCGGAATTGGATGAGATTATTATAAACGAACGCCTGGTTGCCCAGCAGAAAGTAAGTGACTAGAGTTGAGACGCTCTAGACGACGCACCGACTGAATCGGTGTCGAACAGGCGAGATTTCGAGCCCAACACTTGCCTGACCAGCTGACCAGTAGGACTAGGAAGTCGGCGTGTAGCGGACGCTCTCGACACCGCGCGACCGCGCCTGGAGCGTCGTCTCGAACGAGTCGTCGTAGCGCGGCTTTGGAAAGCGATCGCGAGTCAGTCATCGTAGGCACGAACGCTGAGAAGGATCGTAGGCACGAACGCTGAGAAGGCGCTGTGGTGTGTGTCGTGCTGAGAAGGGCATCGCGGGTTGAGAAAGCCGTACAAATTCTGCTTCGAGAAGATGCTGGTTTCACTCCGCCGTGATGAGTATTCGGGTTCGCATCGAAACATCTTTGGTGCGCCGATCGAATCGAAAGCCAGCCGCGACAGCGAGCAGACGAAGCAGACCGCAGGCACGGAGCAGACGTAGCCTAAGCCTAACGACCGAGCGGAGAGCAGACGATGGGAGCATGGTTGAATTTAGTTTGGATGAGACAGCGTCGGTGCGCGGGGCAGTCTGGGATTGAGTTGTTCTTCCGGCGTCACTGGGTATGACGTCATGCCGGGTCCTGCCCTATTTAAACGTCCTTGACTCGAATCCGATGACACTTTCGTGCCCCATGGATGGATGAATGGATGTTAATGGCTATACCCTTTATAACGGGCGGTAGCTTGCGCCACCTCGCCTAAGTCTAAAAAGACAAAAACGTGATTCCTCCCACCCTTTTAAGACAAATTTTTCTTCCCCTAACTATCACCAGGCAGTGTGGGATATCACCAGGATGACCTTGGGGGGTCGGGCAAAAAAACTAAAAACATCACCCCCTGCCTCTTCCCACCAGTGTTGCTCGGATGCACTTTTGAAAAGAAGGCCCCGCTGTCGCAGACCTTGCACTCGCTGGCAGGACTCTCAGCAGCCGGCAACCACGCATGCAGAATGATTTCCTTCCGCATTTTGTGTGGCGTTTGTGTCGTCCTGAGTGTAGATCCCCACTGGTTGCGAAATGCAAGTAGGCGAGTGTGAGGAGCCCTCGGCTTTCGCGAGACTAATATCTTACGAGCAATCGACTTTCCTTTTTTATTCACTTTCACGTAGTTTCAAACCTCAGAGCAACCCCCCAGAAGCAAAACCGCGATTCAATTTGAATACTAGCCAATCATCCTCAGTCGAGCCAGTGAGGAAGTCGATTGGTATCATGTTAATGTTAATTCAGCTTCAATGGGCAAAAAGGGTATTCAAGAATGTTAGCCACAAAGACCCCATGGACCCCGAGCATGGCATAGATCGTCAATCTCAATGGCTGAACCATTCAAAAGAAGACCAATAATTGGCATGCATATGTCGTCATAAGCAGGAGCTGTAGGTAATGTGCCGCCCACCAAAACAAAAGCTTTAAACTCGAATTTAGCAGGCGCTACATTGTTGCACACACCTATGTCAGCCACCTGCCTATACATCTCCATCGTTGCTCCGCCCTGTCTGGACCGCAGTAATCTGCTCGGGGCTGACGGCCTTCCTGTCGGTGAACCTGTTTGTGAGCTACCAGTGGACGTGGCACAGCGCTCTCCTCTTCGGCTCCATCCTCAGCGCCACGGACCCCGTCGCAGTCGTGGCCCTGCTCCGGGACGTCGGTGAGTGCTCCGGCCGTGCTATGCGGAGCGAAAGTTTGTCTGCTTCTTTTGACGTCAGAATGATGCCGAGCTCTGATTAGCTCTGATGGAGGGATAGTGGGTATACACCTGAAGGCTGCTTGCTTTGAGGTCTACCCACTATCCTTCGATCAGAGCCAATCAGGGCTCGGCGTCGTTCTGACGTCACCACAACCCCTGCAAAAGAAGCAGATGAATTTGCGCTCCGCATACACTTGGTGCCTTGGCTGAGAATGCAGAAGATGCTCCGCCACCAGCACGTGCTCCTCGCCTTCCACCGTGTTTTGGCTCCGCGAGCGAGAAGGTGTTATCGGAGGCAGTAATATGCTCGCGCTGGAGGCGAAGCACCTACTGCATTATTTAACTGTTTATGTGTTTACGAGGTTCATAATCCTCCAGGCGGGAGGCTTCTCAACGTTGGAGAGCTCGTGCGTTGGCAGGCGACCTCGCGCTTGGCAACTCGCGTGCTTTTGGCAAGCGAGCTGCATGGCGTTAAGGAGTTCGCGGCTCGTGCTGGCAGTAGGCGACTAAAGTCGAGACTAATGATCTGTCAAAAGCACTTTTCTGGCTTGCAATGTTAGTTTTCTTTTTTCTTTTTTTTCAGTTGGAGGGTTTAGTTGACTTTTATTTCATGTGGATAGATGTTTCTCTGCGAAAATTTTTAGTGTTTCACCGTGAAAAAATTGTACAAAAGGGCAAAACAAGAACGGTAGAAAGAGAATTAAGATTTATGCCACAGTAGATTGCAATGTTACCTTATATGCGAACCTATAGAATATAAAAGAAAAGTGGTAGTGACTGTTGTAGATGCAGCTGTCGCAAAGCCAACGCTATAAAGAAGCTAAAAATAGTCTTCAAGTCCAGCCTTGACCAAAAAAAAAAAAGAACCTTTTTTTTATAAAATAATTAATTAGGTGAGCTAGTCTAGATTCACGACGGATACTTCAAACTAAGTGAATTCATTGAAACGACGCAGAACGCAGGTCTCGGGTCTTCTGCATTTTGAGCTTTCTTGAACTCTCTCGGCCTATATAGTATACTCCCTATCGGCGTGGTTTCTTTTTTTTTGTTTTTTTTTAGACCTAACTTGCTGACTTCGATTTGCGTACGAACGTTTCTATAGCATAATCCGCTGCTCCTAGGTTAGCAAGGTTCGCATATGAATAGATGGAGGCGTACATCAGCAAGCACGTGCTGACTGCTTTCATCGCTTTTTGTTTCCCCAACGCAACGAAGGCACGTCCAAAATCCTGACAACCATCATCGATGGCGAGGCATTGCTGAACGACGGCTCAGCCATCGTCATCTACGAGGTCCTCATGGAGCTGGCCATGCCGGGAAAAAGCATGACGGGCAAGTACACTCTTTCGACTCTCGGAGATCCTTGAGTGGACAGGCCCTGTACTACTATATGATGTAGTCGGCAAACCGATCATTGGCCTTCCTTTAATCAGTTCAGTCAGTCAGCCAATGAGAGGCGATCGGTACCATCATCCAATGACCAGTCGGTTTCAGGACGGTCATCTGTCACTGGCGTGATACTGTCATTGAACAAACTGATCAAAGCCAAAGACGCACTGCTGGAATACATAATACGCTACACTCTAAAAAAATGTTTGTGCGTCTACTTTCACGCACAACACTCCGGCGAGCCAATCACCGCAACTTACGGAGGCAGCTCAGCGAATGACAATGCCGAAACATATGTTTAGACCAAAAACACAGTCTGAGTTGTGACATTAAGCAATGCAAAACGTCACGCTTGCATTCCTTGATGTCACAACTCAGACTGTATTTTTTTGGTCTAAACATACGTTTCGGCATTGTAACTCGCTGAGCTGCCTCCGTAAGTTTCGGTGATTGGCTTTCCGAGTGTTGTGCGGGAAAGCAGACTCACGGGCTTTTTTAGAGTGTAGGCACAAGACAGGGCATTAGCAGTGCGGCCGTGACTTAGTGAAAGTGCAATGGCTGGTGTGTCGAGTGCATGCATGGCAATGCCTTTCGACCCTCGAGGTCGTTCGTCTTGTCCGTCGACCAACCTCGTCGCCCGTTGGATCTGCAGCCGCCGAAGTGGCCTGGATGTTCTGCCGGATCGCGTTCGGCGGGCCCCTGCTGGGCTTCATCATGGGCAAGATAGCCGTGTGGTCGCTGTCCAAGGTGTTCAACGACTCGGTCATCGAGATCACCATCACGCTCAGCTCGGCCTACGTGACCTACTACCTGGCCGAGAACGTCTTCTACGTGTCCGGCGTGCTGGCCGTCGTCGCCCTCGGGGTCGTCATCAGCGCCAACAAAGTCAGCATCAGTCCCGAGGTCGAAGAGTTCGTGCACAGGTCGGTTCCTCTGCGGCGACATATCGCATGCAAGGCGCGCATCAGGTGGTGGTAATTCGCAACTTTCACGGCGTATAGAGGCTATCAAAATGGCTGTCGTCTGGATGATCGTCGTAGAACAGCCGAACGAGGTTCGGCCTGTGACGCGTAAGTAATTCTAATTTTGCGACATGCGAGGGATGTGAGAGCCTTACGTCCTACTTCCCCGTCAGGTAGGTGTACAGCAAGCACCTATCTTTTCTATCTTTCGAAGCCGATCATCCAGGGAGCTAGGGAGCGCGATTCTCACACCGTGGTACCACCATCGCTGAAAGTTGCGACTTAATGTAATAATAGTAGTTACATATGTACAAAAATTACTGTTTGTTAATTAGCGGTACTGCGAATGTTTACTTGCGTCACGAAGTTTGTTTCGGCGGCTGAAAAAAGGTTAGGAGTGAAATGGAAGCTCCTCTCCCCTCTTCCCTTTAGCAGAGCGAACGGTGGAGAGGAGGCCGCCTCCTTCTCCAGCGTTCGCTCTGCTAAAGCGGAAAGGGTGGGAGGAGCTTCCACCTAACCTGTCACCGACTATACTATGCAAAGGCGTGGCCAATTATGATCCCGCATCGTTCGTCGGCGTTCTTATCGGCGAATAAATACCGCACTCTGATTGGTTGCGATGAAAAGACCATAAAGAACGCGGTGACGTATGAGGCGCCGTTTCAAGGCTGGCCGAGAGCAGGCTGTAAACATACAATAGACCTGCGGCAAAAAGCACAGCGTCCTTCGCGGCGGCGAGAATAATTCTGGGAACTGACTGTGTAGAACCGGCTGTTGAAGACCGCGGAGGCAACCCGTACAAAAATGCTATATATGGCTTTTCTTTTTCTTTTTGTACGAGTCGCAATTTTTAATAGGTCTATATAAAGAATTTGGCAAGTAAGGACATATATGTAGCAATATTACGCGGGGTGTTTGATTTTAATTCGATCATATGTATTGCAAAAAATCCATAAATGGTACACTAATAGCGGTAGGTTAGGTATGCGGCCAGGGAGACATTATATAGGCGGATAATCATCTTAATAAGTCGGATGACTAACTTAAACGTGTTAATTAAATTTTTAATTACTGAAAATACGCCAATGGTTTCAATGCGCTATAGCTTTGCGCCAGCTGCTCGAGTGGTGTCTTTAGTGCACCCCGCGTCTTCCACTGCTTCGAGTCGCTCTAAAATCGACTAATTTCGTGATTTTCGATGACGCGCAGCAAGTTTCTAATTGAAACCATACGGTAATTTACAGTTTAACAAATTAAAAGTTAATTAATTATTTGACTCGTCGTGAAGATTAGCCGCCTATATAATGTTCCCCTGACTGTATAACTCACCCGCACAAAACCGCATTAGTGCACCTTTTATGGATTTTTTTAAAATAACTCCGTTCAAATTGAAATTAAACGCCCCGTATATGCGGCCATCTATGACCTCATCTGCCCAATCCTCTATATGGCCGTATATGGCATTTCTGCGCGGGAACGCGGTTGAGCGGGTGAACGTCAGGCCAGGCGCACAACCGCGCTATCCTCCCTCGAGGAGAAGCGCGTACAGGACGTTCCCAGAATTCCTTCTGGGACTCTGACCGGACCAACGATGTGTGCGCAGCTTCTGGGAGATGCTGTCGTACCTGGCCAACACGCTCATCTTCATCATCGTGGGCGTGGTGATCACGGAGCGCTCGCTGTCCTTCATCGAGAAGAACGACCTGTTCCTCATCCTCATCACCTACATCGGCATCACCGTCTTCAGGTACGCGCCAGAGCTCTCACACGGCACAACTTTCCGACCGATCACAGCGCGCAAGGTTGCTATATCTCCGTTTCACTTCAACGGCAGCCGATCCGACGGAGCCAATCATGCGGCGCTCCTTGTCTTCCTGGGCTTCATATCACCCACTGAGCCAATCACGCCACATAAAAAAAAGTGCAGGATCGCGGTGCATGCGTGATTGGTTTAGTCGATGACAGCAAACGCACAAAGGCGATGAGCGACGTGACGAGGCACTTTTGGCGCTGCGTGATCGGCTACATCGGATCGGCTGCGGTCCGACTTCAAGTGAAAAATTGCTTTATTGCATTTATTCTGTTCAGAAGAAATCACAAATAACGTCATACAATTAAAAAAAAAGTTAGTTTAAGGGAAGCTAAAACAAATAGTCAATGCTTGCAATAAAAAAAATGATTTTTTTTTTTTTTTGGGGGGGGGGGTCATTTTGTCCATTTTAGGCGTAATAATGACGGAGACTCCTTGTGTTTTAAATTTTAAAAACAATTTGTCATTTTTATTTATTGAAATGTGTTAATTTTCGCAGCTACTCATGGACAATGCATTCTTCCTATATGAGGCTGCTACATGCTCTTATTCGGACAGTTATTATATAGCGCTATAGTAGAGTATAGGATGTGGCGGTGCACTCGACAGACTGGTGATGATCGGCATCCTGAGCCCGATCCTGACGCGGCTGGGCTACGGCCTCAAGTGGCAGGACGCCGTCGTGATGACCTGGGGAGGCCTGAGGGGCGCCGTGGGACTGGCCCTGGCGCTGTCGGTCGCCGAAAGCCGCTACATCAACCGGGAGACCATCGGAAACAAGGTCCCCTCTCTCTGTCTTCCATCTTCCTCTCTTCCTGTTACATGGCTTGCATTCACGTCCGATCAGCTGCCGTTGTGGTGGTCATATTGCAGCTGAGCGCATCCTGCTGCAGGCTGTTTCCATGTCAGATCGTGCAATGATGGTCCCGGTCATATTTTTATATTTATGTACAAAAAATATACTTTAAAGCCACGTTCTTGGGAGGAGCATTCAGCTATATGCGAACATATTCTTCCGGAAATGTCGTAAACCTTTCGTAAAATAAGTAGAAAAAATGATTACTACGTGCATGTTTCGGTGTCAAATTGACAGCTGTGCAAAGTATTATAGCGAAACCTTGGCAATCTCCACGCCTCGAGCTTCGAGTTTTATATCTCCGGAAGCAAATGAGCTACGGCGTTCGCATACAGCTTAATGCTCCTCCTAAGACCATGGCGTTCACGTATATTTTTTACATAAATATATTTAAAAAAATATAACCCGGATCATCATTGCACGGCCCACGTGGAAACACCCCGCATCATACATTTCGCACCACCGAATGTGTTTCCCCGCGTCAATGACAAGACCACCAGCATCGTGGGGTGACATCATGTGAAAGCCATCTACATATATCTATATAGATTTTTTTACCTGTGCCCATCTCTCACTCTCTGCCTTTCTTTCCCATTTCCTTACGCCCTTCTTTCTCTGCCTCGTCCTACCGTTGGGCCTCGAAGACAGCTCCGATACAGTAGCCATGGATGCACGCCAACACGTAACTGTACCCACCATCCAACTGCAAAAAACAGGGTCATTAAACACTTTATGCGGTTCTTCTTAGGACCTGTCGGGGGATTTTTTGCTTATGGGTTTACGGTACAACTAACCACGACATACCGTATCAGGACATCCCATGCTCACACGTTCCCCGTCCCTCGCACCTCATAAGGAAGCGACACCGTGGCCGCGAGATAACGGTCACGTGATGCGCGTGATGGTTGGCCGAAGAGCGTGGAAGCATTAATTAATATTTCAATTTGTTTGTTCCCGACACAGATCCTGATCCAAGTATCCGGGATCGTCATCTTGACCCTTCTGGTGAATGCCACCACCACCAACTTCCTCCTAAGGATACTGGGTGAGGCCCAGAAGTATACACATCCCTAAAAGAAAATACATTTTGTCTAAAGTCGTCGTCACACTGCTAATGCACCATATGCGAAAGACAGTGTGCAGACACTATCTGATCGGGTATTTCTTACTTGTATGCATATGGTCAGACTGGTCATGCAAAGGCTGTGTGGAGACACATGTTCGAATGTATGGAGTAAACACGCTTAGAACATGCGTGAGAGGCGTCCGCAGACAATCCCGTCATCGTGCCTCCAGCGAACTACTGCGTCTTGTATGAGCATCTGCGAGTGCGGCTTTGGGGCCAAACGAGGAAATCGTCATTTGATCTCGGACAAAAAGCCAACAGATAAACTCGGACTAAAGGCAAAGGGAGAGTTGCCCGGTTCCTCAAGTTGTCGCAGCGATCGGAACAAAGCTAAAAGCAAATGGAGTCATTTGATTTGAGGCCACGAAGAGGTCTCTCGCCCATCCTCTCCTGGGGAGTATACTTGTAGCGCGCTTTCGGGAGTCCCTAAATTCGCACTGCACCTCAACGTACCAAACAACAGTCTTCCATGTAGTCAGTTGAACCGACGAATAGGGCGTACTATTCTACGATGGTCATGCGCTCTCAGTGGCGAAAGAGGTGGACGCCTATGTTGCCACTGAGGCGGCATGACTATAGGGGCCTCGAAATCTCTCGTCCTTCTCTCGCTCATGAATCTATACTCCGTCTCACTAAAACCGCGCAGGACAGCCAAAGCTACAGGGAGAGAGTGTATCGCGCACCTGTACAAGAGGAGGAGAGAGGAGGAACTGGGGAATCCCAGCCCTTCTAGTTCCGTTCCTTCTTTCCCTCCTCTTGAACAGGTTGGCATCGCTCTCTCCCTTGTAGCTTGGCTGACCTGCGCGATTTGTGAGACAGGTATAGTCAAAGGACTGACTGGTGCCCCGGATTAGAGTATATGGTTCATGGAGCTGGCTAGGTAACAGAAAACATAATAGAAGCCAATGAGATTAAGAAATCTGAATACAGTAAGCCCCGCATTTCTGAAATATAGGAGTAGGACACAGAGTTGGGCCCATGTGTTGCGTCAGCCTTCGGCCAAGACTCGTGCAGTGAACACACGGGTCCCAGCCGACCGCTGACGCCGCACTCGTGCGTATGCCCCACTGACACCCGCTTCTTTAACACGTGGACGGCAGGCATGAATGCCCTGTCACCCTGGAAGCGGTCCAACATGGCCAACGCCGTGCGGCACCTGCGCGAGGTGCAGAAGCGGGCTCTGCAGGTGCACCAGGAGGACGTGTTCCTCACCGACGCCGACTGGAAGTACGTGGACAGCTACACCGCCATCGGGAACCCCTACGACCCCAAGGATGCGGACCGTCCGGAGGTGCGTTCGTTGCGCGCAAACCCCGAGCCAACCGCGGACCCGATAGCAAGATGCACGCGTATGTACGAGTGTGGGAGAGATATTTATGACGGCCACATATTTTAGATGAATCTGACGACGGTATATTAGCTCCGAATGTGTTTCTTGTTATTTCTTTTTTAATCGCGCAGCTATTGAAATGAGGGCATACCTATTCTAAAGCCTGTTGGAACTCTCCAAAGTCATACCACTGCGCTGCTGTCGGCAGCACGCATGCGCGAGACGCTTCTGCCCACACCTGGTGCGGGCAAACACGGTATTCTTGGTAAACAGCGTGTGGGTCTATATAGAGCACACTAGAGCGCACCCATGTGCTTGGACGACGCGCACGTGTGAACGCGACAACCCGTCCCGCAGCAGCAGCCGCCCGAGGAGAACGGGGACGTGGCGAACGGCGCCCTGCCGGCGTACATGTTCCGCAAGCTGAGCCACATGTCCCTGTGCCCGGACTGCTCGGAGCACCACCTGTGCCAGCCCTCGCAGCAGGAGAAGGACGAGATGCTCAACGAGGCACGCATCCGCATGATCTCCGCCCAGAAGGTGCGTAACACATCTCAACCTCTCCGATTCGAGGAGGACACCCCATGCATGGTCTCCGAGAGGAAGGCGTGTACCAGGGCACGACGGTCTTCGAGGTCCCTGCGAGCACGGCAGGGCTCAGCTAGGCAAAGGGAGCACGGGCTCTGCGCAGTTTTAATCACCGAAGGTGAAATGAACTCTCAGAAGTCTCCGAGTACATTTTCTTCGTAGCGATGCACCCGGATCACCGATCGCTGAGAAGGACGAGCAGTATCGTGCTCCCAATAGCCATACAAACATAGTGGCAAAAAGGTGTCCACCTTTTTCACCCAATTGTGTCCGCGAGGCCACTGGAGCATCGTGTCAGTCACCGTTCTCTCGGAGGAAGACCAAATATACGTTGCAACAATATTTAAAAAACAAGCGACCTGGTGGTGATTCATGGTAATAAAAACCCGATACTCAGGAACTCCTTCTGTGTTCCTGAGTCTCGGGTTTTTTATTACCATGAATTATATGTTGTACGAGGAACGTAGCGCAGTGAAGTACACACGTAGGGGCTTCCACCTTTACAAAACTGTTTCAGTTTTAACGACTCTTTTAACTTCCTATTTAATCACGTCTTATCGACAATTTTCAATAGACTTTCTGTAGACTTTCTTTCAACCGAAGTCTCTAGAGTACAGATGATAGAAATACTATATAATTTCTATCACCACGTCTGAATGAAAATTCTGTCAGCATATTTCTATAAAATTTCTACAGACTAGAATCGATGGGATAATAAGATGCAGTGCGGAGAAGCAACATCACACCCAGTTGGAGCCTCATTGCGGAGGCTACTTTATTCGTCTGTGAAATGATTATCACCTCTTGCAATGCTCTATAGTTGGAGATGCAGTTCACCACTCCTTATTAACCACATTTCCTATAAATTATGTGCGAAAAAAAAAAGCAACATACTTGTAATATTTTTTTTTTCTTCTGTGATAGTCCTCGTTCAAGTGATTGCCTTTCAAGTGTAGGGTATATACAACCGGTTATGACGAAATCAGCGTTATAACGAAATAGCGGCTACACTCGAAGCTGATCACGATTATTCCACTCACCTGTTTGCACTTTTTCAATGCATTTATGTCTGTTTTTAGCGAAGAAAATTGAGCGGCTCCCGCAGATATAGCGAAAATAAATTTTGTGATAATTTAAAGAAAAAAATAATAAAATTCGGAAAGTTTACTAAGTCTCGGACCGCCGCACTTTGCTGCCGTGGCCAAGAAGCCACCCAGAACATGCACAAGATGTGGGAACGGCCGCCGGCGGCAGTCTCTGCAACGTCGTCTGCTCCCGCTCCTTATCTGGGAAGCGGCTTTACCGCATCGCACGTGGAGAAGCCGTCGTGGCATGCCGGCACGGTGCCGGCAGGAGATGACGGAGAGAGAGAGCCTAGAGTTAAGAGAGAGAGCAGTAAGTACGCCTGCATTTGATTGTCCCGTGGCCAGTGTGGCGTGGAAACTGGACGGAGAGGCGGACAACGTTTGCAGAAGGTGAACGCTGCTGAGTTTTTGACTCCTTGCATGCTGCAGCTCGTTTTGCAAACGCGGCCCACAAACCACATGACCCCGATCGAGCAGTTGCCCCATCTCTTAAATCTAGGCTCTCTATACCGACGACAGACAAGCTTGAGCGCGAACTCGGTGCCGCGCGCGCTTCTTTGTTTGCTTCGTGATCCGTGTCGGCGTCTGGTCGCTGAGGTCGCTGTAGCGCGAAAGTCAACTTCGCTCAAGCACCGATTCGGCGAATCATCGCCACTCAACGACGGAGAGTCCCGGCACCGCCGGCACCTCGACGGGGAAGACGAAGGCAATCTCCTCGAATCAAAAGCTGTGCCATCCTCGACGGAGTGCGCATAAACGTAAAGAATGCCGTCCACCGGCGGCGTCCTCCGCGGGGCCGTCGCAGCTGTCGACACGGTCCGTACGTAACAAAATCTTTTTTTGTTGGTGTTTTGCGCGATGAGGCGGCTTCGATCTATACTCTGTTTCACCTTATGATGTACCGCAGGGAAGGCTACAAGCGCGAGCTCCTTGCTCCAGGGCACATCTCGGCGGCACAAGCTCGACCGCTTTCTGCAGACTCTATAAACATGTGCCCGTGACAACCCGTGTTATCTTTTTTTTTTCTTCTTGTTATTTGTATGAGTTCATATATAACGAAGAAGCGGATATAGCGAAGCGAGTTCCGATTCCAGTTGACTTCAACTATGGAGTGTAGCATCAGCACAGCTGAATTACTAGTGTTACGGGTGCTCCTTGACATGTGTATTTGTGATGTTCGAATATGTACACGGCAAGCGGCGAGTGCATGCTTCTACTGGGATGTTTCGGTGACAAACCATAACATGTAATATTCAGAAAAACATTTTTTTTTTTGCGAAAAACCTAGCTTTTGTTGTTGGAAGCGTTTTTAAAATTTCCTATCTGTTTTCAGTACAATTTTTGTACAATCTCTATACACTAAGAAGTTTACAAAATAATGCGGCCAAAAGCTTTAGACAGTGGATAGAAAAGTGGGTGCATTTTCTTGAGAATATCTGTAGCCTCTACACCATTTTCTATAGAAATTTTGTAGAAAGTGAATATTTTTGTAAGGGAGAGAGTGTAACGCAGCACAGCCTCGCTTAGCAGCTGGAGTGCGCACCACCTGCACTCTAAGAAAAAAAGGGCATAATCTTACAGCCCTTGTCCCATATAAGACCCCAAAACTTCAGTTGGATGTACAGCGCACTGACGTTGAACGACGGTACCAATACCAACGGCGGTACACAGATAATCAGTGAAATTAGACTCATACAAGAAAGACAGGGGAAACCAGAGACCGCCTTAGCGGCATTGAAAAGTAAAATTGACGATATCGATCGAGAGGTGCTGAACTTAAAATCAGTAAGGGACAGCGTTACTGCCGTTTCAGAGGTCGCCACGCGAAACAGTTTAGCAGCTTGAACAAATAGCACAAAGGTGCGCCGTGCTCGAAAGTCATTCTAGACGAAACAATTTGTTTTGTTTTTTTAATGTGCCTGATAGCAGGAATGAAACGTGGAAGCAGTTGGAAGAGAACGTCGTCAATTTTTGTGAAGAAAGGCTTGGTGTTTGAATGGAACCTTCCTCTATCGAACATGCCCATCGAATCGGTTACTACAGAAATGACGTCGCTTCGTGTAGGCCGATTATTGTAAAATTCAACTCTTATAAGGATAGGGAACTTGTGCTTTCGAAGGCACCTAAATTGAAGGGCACAGACTTTCGCTTGAGTGAAGACTTCCCCGAAGAAATTTGCAAAGCAAGAAGAGAGTTGGTTACGTTCGCTAAAAATCAAGGACAGCCATTCAAACTACGCCATGATAAACTTATCATAGGAAGTTCGCGTTATTTTTTTATTTATCAGCAAGTCCAATTGCGTCAAACTTTTCTTATCATAGCTGGTGGAAAAACGGCAGTCATCCCCCTCTCCTCAAGCGATATGTAACCCTTGTTTTAGAACTGAATTTTTTTATTGCAAACGCGAGAAGTGTGTATGCAAAACAAGATGAGTTATTTTCTGCTATGCAATCGAGTACAGCTGACGTTGTCATTGTTAGTGAAACGTGGTTAACGAAGGAAATTTCTAGCTGTGAACTGATTATGAGCGACGATTATTTTATTGTTCGGAAAGATCGAGCCGGACGTAGAGGGGGAGGGGTTCTGGTGGCTATCAAAAAGACTTTGCATGTTGAAAAATGCGATATAATTTCAAGTTTCGAGGGAGTATGGGCCCGGATAAGAACACCGACTGTTTGCCTTCTGGTTATCGCTTGCTGCAAACCTCCCGGGATTTCGGATTTTTCTAGTTTACTTCAAGAATGCGTAGAACAGCTTGTTAGAACTTACCCTAATGATATGTACGTGCTCGCTGGAGACTTTAATTTTCCTGATATTGTCTGGCCGGTCTTTCCTGCACCCATGCCCTTTGAAAGTTGGCGCACTCTTCCAAAACAATGTCGCGACTTTGTAGATGTAACAAGTGCTTTCTCCCTGTGTCAAATGAATAATCATCCAACTCGTGGTTCTGCTGTTTTAGACCTCTTTTTCACTTCAAAACCCGAATGTGTAATGGGGTTCACCTGGAGCCCTTGAGTGATCATGCGTCTGTAAATGTTGAAATGATCATTTCAACATACAAATATAACCCGTTGACTAAAACCATTTTAAATTATCCCAAAGCAAATGTTGATGCGATTTGCGCAAATTTAGTATCATTTTCTACTTCCCATTTAGATGACTTCGCTTCTAGGTCTACCAATGAAAATTGGAATCTACTTGAATTCAAATTACTTCAACTGGCAGATCTTTTTATTCCTAAAGTAAACATACACTCTAGCGTTGAGAAGCCGTGGTTTTCGGCACGACTGAAAAAACTTCTCAATAAAAAGCATCGTCTCTATAGGACTGCCAAGCAATCTAGATCCCAAGATGCATGGGAGAAATACGATCAATGTAATCTAACAACCAAGCTCGAAATAAAAAACGCAAAAAGGAAGTATTTTAATGAAGACCTTGGTAACATTATGAGGACCAATCCCAAAAGGTTTTGGACTGTGGTTAATCCGAAACAAGGAAGGGAGTCTTTTCATTTTCCGATGACGTTGGAAACAAGTTGAGTCCTCTCGAGGCGTGTGAGCGGTTCAGTCGATATTTTAGTGAAGTCTTCTCAGAGGACCTGTTTCCTCTTCCGGATTACTACCCTGATTATAGTATGTATCATGAGATGCCTCAACTAACCATTTCTGCAACTGGCGTTTTGAAACTTATTGATGAACAGCACTCAAACTCCGCTCCCGGCCCAGATAAAATTTCAATGAAACTTCTCAAACTATGCAAGCATGAGTGCTCAACCCTCCTTTCCCCGATTTTTCAAACAATCCTTAGACACGGGCGAAATTCCCGATGATTGGAAGCACGCCCAGGTAATTCCAATACACAAAAATGGTTCAAAGAATGAATTTGGTAACATACAGGCCAATATCGTTAACAAGTGTCCCTAGTAAGCTCATGGAGCATATAGTATTTTCTAACGTTATGAATCATTTATGCATTAACAACTTTATTTTTGTAAACCAGCACGGTTTCCGGCGATCCCACTCCTGTGAAACGCAACTTTTCGAATTCAGCAATGATATTCATGAAAATCTGCATTCCCGCTTAGAAACGCACGCCATTTTTATTGATTTCAAAAAAGCCTTTGACAAAGTACCTCATCACCGTCTTATGTTAAAACTTCGCTCGTTAAGAATAGACCCGTTTGTAACGAAATGGATTGCAGGCTTCCTTTCTAACCGAACTCAATGCATTCATTAAGAAAGTAAAGATTCGTCACCCCAACACGTAAAATCGGGCGTGCCTCAGGGAACCGTGCTTGGTCCACTGCTTTTTTTATTATATATGTCAACGACCTGCCTACTCGTATTCAGTCCACGATAAGATTATACGCCGACGACTGTGTTTTATACCGGAAAATAGAGGGCCTGGATAACTGTACGCTTTTGCAGAGTGATCTGATGTGTCTTGAGACGTGGTGTGAAGAGTGGCAGTTGCAAATTAACGTTTCCAAAACAAAATATCTGAACTTCAATAATAAACGCACATCAACACAATTTAACTACACCCTTTTCAGTGTCCCCATTGAAAATGTTCATACATATAAATATCTTGGACTTCATTTCACGCCCAACCTTTCGTGGGAACCACATATTAACCACGTCACGGCAAAGGCTAATCAAACTTTAGGCTTTCTAAGACGTCACTTACACCTGGCAACACGGGAAACAAAACTGATTGCATACACATCTCTTCTTCGTGCCAAGCTGGAATGCGCATCTCTCATCTGGAAGCCGCATCAGTCATATCTTATTGACAAGAATTAGAAGCCATTCAAAACCGTGCCACCCGCTTCGTTCTCCGCAATTATACCTGTACAAGTATAACAACACTAAAACAACAAGCTAATATACCCCTTCTTGCTGACCGACGTAAAATAATACGACTAACTGCCCTTCATCACCTGTACTACCATTCACCCTCAAAGAAAGAAAAATATTGCCCAGCTGCTAACCACATGTCTCGGCACGCACAGACAACTCACAGAAACTTCAGCTTGCCACTATACTAGAACTAACACTTTCAAATTTTCTCCATTACAGTTATCTATATCAGACTGGAATTCCCTCCCCGACGACATCGTAACAGTAAAAGAGCCCATTAAATTTCGTTCCGCGATTGCCACTCTTTACAATATGTAAAAAAAGAGCTGAAGGAGGAAAAGATTCCTAACTCTTGTTGACTTGTATCTGTATTGTTGTTCTTGCCCCCCCCCCTTATGTAAAGCCCCTACCGGGCGCTATAAGGGTATATTAAATTAAATGAAAGGAAACTTTCACGAGCGGCTGATAGCTGTGTTGTACAACTTACTAAAATAGCTAATGTATCTTGTGACTGACTGCAAAAAAGAAAGTAATCGGGGTTTTCTTGGCACTACTGCAAAACCTAAGCTGTGACGGCCGTCAGTATGACGTCAGTGCGCTGTTTGTCGAACTAAAGTTTGGGGGTGTATTATATGTGACCAAGGGTGTAAAACTACACCCTTTCTTTTTTAGTGTGCAGTTCTAAACGTGGAATGAAGATATGGAAAAGCGGAGAGAGAAAAAGGCCCTCCCCCTCTCACCCCGCGCGTCGCCTGCTCCGCCGAGTGGGCTGTACCTAGCGTCCGGCTGGCGTTCAAACTCGGTTTAAAATCGCGTCATTTTTGAAATTTCAAGCGCAGATGCGTGGTTTTCAATATGCAAGTTATCGTGTAATGCTATGCTCCATAAAAAAATTAACAGAGTCTAATTGCAATGTTACCTGCGTGCGAAAAAAAAAAACTGTGTCAGAGTGGCCGGTCGCTCCGGCGAAAAGTAAATCCGGTTGCTGTAGCTATTTTACTATATACAAAGTTCGTACTGGTTTAGGCCTTTAGTGACAATGAGTGGAAGTATGGAATAATAAATAAAAACGTGCTTTCCTGGCGCAATAGACGCAGTGGTTGAGGTGCCGGCTGACTCCACTGCTATCGAAGTAACGGAACAAAGATACGCTATTAATTGATCATTTACCCCCGAAACAAAATCCTGGCTACGTGCCTGCCACATAATGTTGCGTTCGGGGAGCCAGTCTGTTCTCCCGAGCGTAGGCGGTTTCGGATGCAACCACAACAGCTTCCTCCCTCTCCGCGGCGCGTCATTGGAAGCGTGCCGGAAGACTCTTTCCATCTTGTAGGAGGGAAAGGGGACGTAACATTGCGAACGAACGGAGCGAAAGAGCACGGAGCACGGCATTGCGCCACCGCGGCCCCACAAAATCAGTCCACCCAGTCCAGTCCAAACCAAACCGCGATCGTCCAAACGAAAGACGGTTGCACCCACCTGGGCAATAAATGCTAACACATTTAAAATCACAAAACTTGGGGAGCTACCAAAGGAACAATAGAATCGTTCCAGGGCTTTCTTTACTTTGACCTCGTCTAGTTCACGTTTAGGCCAGAGAAACCCTACATGTAACTCGCCTCTCTGCAGGTACACTACTGGCGACAGTTCGAGAGCGGTCTGCTGCTTCGGGAAAGTGCGTCGGTTCTGAACTCTGCTGCTGACGCTGTTGCTGACAAAGCGGGAACGTGAGTGTGCATACCTGCAGCCCTCTATATTCCCTAATCCCAAGGAGAACGGCTCAAAAGTGCAGTTAGGTATTTTGCAACGAAACTCAGTCTTTCTTTGGCAGTTTCCACGTGAAAAGTTGGCGACCATTTTTATGTCATCAAGTGGCTCTATTTTCTATCGCAGCTTTCTCTGTGCCTTCCTGCCTTCTCCGAACTTTCCTGAAAGGAAGAAACGTCGCACCGCACTTAACTCTTCCCATTTTTGTACCCCAGGTTCATAACCGTGGCAGAGTTGCGCAAGAACTGGGAGATTAACCGAGTCTACAAGTGGCTGGTGAGTGTGTAGTCTTCTTCGCAAGCATCTATGCCATGGGCAGATGCTCCTGTTTACACCATATGGGCGGCTGAAGCAAATAGTTCCTGGAAATATCGGCCACCGGGAATGCCATATGGTATTCCGGCACTTGGCTACAAGAGCTCTGGGGGTTAGTATATCGATCATGACGCCCCACTTGGAAAGTTGGCTAGCGTAAGTATTCATGGACGTAGAGCGTGTTAGTGCTAGTCAAGATTGAATAAACATGAGGTTGTGTCGTCTTCGTCCTACATGTTTATTTTTTCTTCAGCCTTTGACTCGTAAGTATTCACCCTCAAAATTAGCATGCATCCGTGCCACAAATGTGGTACATCACTCATTGCCAATGATTACTCGTTTTGTTAGAACTGGATGTATAGTTTCTTCTATCCCATCTTGTCTCGTGTGTAAAACAGATGTGCAGAGTAGCCTTGTGAGTCGTGACAAATTTCTCACCGCAATATATGAAGAAATGTATCATGAAAACCTGCAGCTGGGTTCAAGGCTACTGGTCCTGGACCAGCTAAAACCAAACTCTGAGGAGACAGTCACTACAGTGGGAACGTATCAATCCAGTGAAAAGGCTCAAACAGCGAGGAATAACACTTCGATTGCTGGATGTCCGCAAACGTGATCAGTTCTTTGAAATAAGCTGTACTCTAAAGCTTTTTAGTTGGGTCCCCGTCATAATCGATGGAGAATTAAGTGATTATTAATACTGCCATCCTTTCTCCCTCGCAGCAAGACCACTTGGTGGAGCCAGTGACGGAGAAGAACAACTACACTAAGTCCCGCTGGCAGAAGAAGATGCCCGAGCAGCGCTGGCGCAAGCCCTTCTACGCGGCCACGCACCACACCGGCTTCAACTTCGTGCTCAGCCTGCTGCTCGTCGCCGACGTGGCCTGCAGCGTGGCCGAGCTGGTGCTCCGACTGGGCCCGTGCGGGCGCTGCTACGCCACCACCGTGTTACGCTGGACCAACCTGGGCTTCGTCACCTTCTACTTCTTCGAGCTCGTCTTCAAGGTGAGAAAACACGGCGTCTTCCTGGACGTGAAACAGGTCTTTAGGCGAAGGAAAGGAGCAGAGGCATTACGACCAAGAGGTTAGGAAGTTTTTGTATGCCGGCCCCTCCCCTTCGCTACGCCATCCGACGAAGACGGCGCTACTGCACATGCACGCCGCTAGCCTTGTCTGCAGAGCTCCAGATTTCGTAGAGGGTCGCGGAGAGCGTGGCGAGACGGCGGAAATGATCGGCGAAAACTTCCTGACAATAGGGTTTTTTCGTAGATTCCACTGCCGAAAAAAGTTTACCCCAGCAGGCTAGTATTGCCACGTTACTCGGCAGCCCTGCGGGGAAACCGACGTGCTGAAAACTTCGCATAAGCTTCAGATTCTTTTACAACGAGAGGCCATGTTGTGCGTTTCCCAAAAGAACATGCACCAATCTTTTGTTTTCCTTTTTTAATAATTTGTAATAAAAGGAGAAGTTACCCATCTACCAATTGCCATTAAAGAGTTCAAAGTCATTTAAACAAGTACTCCGGCGTTTTTTTCATGGTCCCCGATTTGCCTCAAAATCATAACCAAACAAAAACAAACATCGCTGACCCAAACATTAGGTCGAAATATTTCTATTTTGCAAGGTTATTGAATTTACAATATTGGTCATTACCTTTTTCTTTCTTTTTTTTTTTAACTGAAAGTTTCTTTTGGCTACAGTAAGAAAGTGATGACTGCAGCAGGCAGGGAATTCACTCTTTGGACAGTAAATTTGTTTCCATTTACAAGAAGTTTGATGGTGTCAAATAAATGCGTTGGAAGCTCGCATCAGAACCCGCGTAGCAGAACGAAACAAATGCGCGGCATACTCCGTTTCCTAGACTGCCTGCTCCACCAGTAAGCCTGCCTGCCAGTGACATCACGGACGTGGATGGACGAATGGATAGGGAAAGAATTGCGGTAACTAAGAGGAGATTGGAAGATTGGTGGAAGAGATCTAGGGAAGGATAAAAAAATACAGATAAAAATAAGCAATGGAAACGCTTTAAAAGAGGGGGGGGGGGTCTGTTATAACAAAATTCATACAAATTAAAAAAAGGGGATGACGAAATGTAAGGCTAGGTGGCGCAAGGTGCCGCCCGTTACAAAGGTATAGCCATTACCATCTATCCATCCATCCATCCAGCGCGGGCATTTTTTAATGTTCGTTTTGGCATCACCTTCATTTGCCAATTTGAAAATAAATAGATTGAATTTCGCGATACCAAATAGCATGTTCGAAAAGGTTAAGACCAGGATAGAAATATATATATATATATATATATATATATATATATATATATTCAGAAAATATAGCCAGTGAAGCACAAGAGAGGTACAAATGTAGCAACAGTATACACTCTAAAATAAAAGGGTGTAGCTTTACACCCTTTGTCACATATTGTGCACCCTGAAACTTCAGTTGGATGCACAGTGCACTGACGTCGAACTGAGCAGCCCTTAGTTTTATGAGGGACTTAATGACAGTGTGAAATAACATATTGAACAGCTAAAGTATGTATCAAAGACTACAGGAAAACAAAACGAAAAAAAGCACTGAGGTTTTTCAGTGTGGCTAAGAAAAGCTTCCGATTACTTTTTTTGCACTCAGTCACACATATATTAGCTATTTCAATAAGTTGTACAACATGGCTACCTAACCGCTCGTGAATGTTGGTACCGGCGGTGTCAACGTCAGTGCGCTGTACGTCGAACTGAAATTTTGGGGTGTATTATATGTGACAAGGAGACGTAAGAATGTACTCTTTTTTTTTTTCTTAGAGTGTATCCTCTCCACTTCTGCCACCTTCTCCACTCTGTGTGCTACGCCACATGATGCCACATATGCGAAATCCGAGTAGTGTCAGAATGCAGTTCTGCATTAAGAAGAAGCACACCATATTTTGCGGACTATAATCCGGTGTAAACACCGCATAAGGAAAATTTCAGCTGAAAGATTTTTTTTCTTAGACAGTCCGCACTCGGCGCATAGTCCGCACCCTGTGCGTGGTCCGCACCTAAAGCATATTCCGCACGTAAGAAAAAAAAAGAATTATTAATTGCCCGCTTCATTACCGTACAAGCTAATTATTAGCATAATCTGCCATTCACAAAATCCATCACATCTCGATCCTAATGAACGATCATGAAAAGACAAATCCAAGAATAGTTTGCACATGCCCCGAACATGGCTGTAGACAGTTTTTGTATGAGCAACGTGACAGTCATTCAAGGAATGCCTCAAAGACTGTCTGCAGACTGTCTTTGGCACGATGCATCAGCACCGTGACCACGGCTTGAGACACGTATAGTCCGTGGACTATGGTTCGAAAAATATGCCGATAGCCGGCGTGATCTTTGAAAATGTTGTCCCCTTGCAAGACTACTTTCATTCCTGGTGTTGCCCTCGACCCCTGGCATGCAGCTGTTGGGCCGTGGCCTGCGTGCCCACTTCCACAGCTACTGGAACGTGCTGGACTTCGTGGTGCTGTGGGTGTCCATCGCGTCGGCGGCCATCGAGATCGAGATGGAGCTGTCCGAGTCCTGGTACTCGGAGTACATCGTGCTGCTCCGCCTCTGCAGGCTCTTCAGGCTCATGCACTTCAAGAGACTGCTCAGACTCTTCCTGGTATGTGGACGCGTTTCGCAACACCCGCCCTCGGCGACTGCTCTTAGAACTAGGAATGTTGGGTTTCTTTCATAAAACAAATCGATTTTTCTATCTGCTAGTAGGCTGGTGTTCAATTTTTACAGCATCTTTACGTAACCGCTTTTTTTTAAATTAAATACTGTGTGTGCAAGGTGTTCGAGTATGCTGATACCACGAAACCTTAGCTTCATCTGAGAATTTGAGACGGAGACAGAAATGTAATATGATATCAGTCGCGCTCGGAAAGGCAACGAACAGGCGACGAACATGTCACCTCACCGTTTTACCCCATACAATTGTACACCCTTTTGGGTGTTAAAAGGGTGTGTCGAGAAGTTTCAGCCATCGCTACTTTTAACTCTCCTTATTCGCGTAATATACCATTGATAATTACGTGGGCAGGTTGTTTGTGGTGAATATGTCTTATAATCTAACCTGTGCACATTTAGAATAAGTATACAGTACATGAACCCGTATAAATTATATTTCGAGAGAAATATAAGCAAGAAAAAGCAGCATATTTGTAAAATTAGTCATTCTTTTTATGCAATTTCTCTACATAGAAAAGAAACTATGGTGAGCTTTGCATTTGCACACTGTATGTATACTTGAGGAGAGCACCTGGAGTAAACCACATAATGCTCTAGAATATTTTTTTGTAAGTTTGCAGTAAGAGCGTTGCCTAACACCCTTATGGTGCATTGACACTGGCATTCAAATCGCAACCGCGAAGTGGATCCGCTCGTTTTCATCATCAAATGCACGTGAAACTGCACCGAATCTTTAAGCAACCGCGTTTGCAACCGCTTCGCGATTACGGTTCAACGACCAGTGTGAATGAGGCATTAGGGTGTTGGTTTTTGAACAAACCGAAAAGCACCCCAAGGTTCACCGTGTTCCCTTCGTCCCAAATGTTCCGCACGTGCCAGTACAGCACATTCATAATGTTTTGGTCAGCTTGTGTGGCAAGGAACCGTGCGTAGTAGGTTCATTAGATTAGATATTAGGATGTGCTTGCTCAGAAACCAATCCGTCTTCAAGAAAAAGAAGTTCTTGTTTCGAGCCTCTTTTTAATGCAAACATTTTTCGCTGCAGCCAGTGGGCACCAAGGTGGCGGACGTGGTAAATCACAGGGTGAACGAGCAGCTGACGGCCGGCTACGACATCGGCCGGGGCTTCATGATGGGCCAGTACGAGGTGGGGAAGTTCCTTGACCAGATGGTCGACTACCAGCCAATCGCGGGATCGGCTGAAGAAGATCTGCGGCGACAGCAGGCTCGAGGTGGGTACACAGCACCACGAGCTCTCTACAATAAAGGCAAGCCCATAATCGAGTTCAGGTAAAGCTTACTTTAAAGGTACAACAATAATTTTATACATCGATGTCCCACTTGAACCTTAACTGCAGGGCTGTCAGGATAGTGGAAATGGGCATGGTCTTGGTATCTTGAGTTAGCACGTTCAGCGAAAAAGTTTGATAACATGCAGAACTGTCACGAAGGCCAATCTGTGACTGAAACGACCACGAGACAAGTTCAGACTCCTTTGACGGATAGCCTTCGATTCCCTTTGACAGATCCTTCGCGAGCTGGCGGCCCTCCAGGACAAGTACCCCAAGGTGGCGGTGGCCGTGAAGACTCGACGGGCGGTGAGGCACGTGCTCAACTCGACCCGGGACGAGCTCATAGAGCTGAAGGAAGCCGGCATGCTAGACGACGGCGTCTTCCACTCCCTCCTCCAGGCCAGTTCACTGTATTTTTATGTCTTTAATTGCATTGCACATACATTTAGACAGCGGAAAGTGAGCCAGCCCCAGTGGGCATCTGGTGTCTCCACTGCAGATGAGAAATTTGGCCAGTGCAGTACCACGCAGTGGGGATACACAACTGCACGTCAGTACCATGCCCACCCAGATCAAAACGGGCAGGGGTGGGAACTTGACCGATTTTCTATTGGCATTCTTTGTGATACCACAGTAATTGCCAATTCACTGAACCTCAATGAAAGCTTTCAAAACTATACTTTTAATGCGAAAGCATTAACTGTCTCATGGAGCGAGCTGACGTCATCAGTTTGAAGCGCGAAAACGGCTCCTAGTTTCCGCGATTTCGCCTTCGAATCCATTGGCTGGCGCGCGTCGACGGGGCTCCCATTGGCCGCTGCGCCATGGCCTCCGAGATCCCGAAGCGCGCGCGCTAGTACGCAGCGGACGACAAAGGGAGCGGACGAGCAGATGCTTTTGCATTCACAACTCATAAAAAATGCTTAGGTGACCTCAAGCTTTTTTTTTTTTGCTTGCATTTGTAACATTTGTGTTGAAGCAGTGTTGCTAAACTTTTTTTAAATTTTGGTATGGCCTGGGTGCCTGAATCGTTGCAGGAATATTTGCTCCCGCCTTTCCCGCAGCTTAAACTAATAATGGGAGTCTTGTTTCTCATTCACTGGAAGTCAAGCTGGTGCATATACATGTTCTTAAGACACATAGAACTTGACTTCGACTAAAATTGTAAGCGCTTCGTTTGTCGTGTGCTTCATTCATCAATGGTTTCCTTTTACCTCGGAGTTGTCAGCAACACTTCTAATATTTTATCAAAAATTAGGTCCCCCCCCCCTCTTTCCCGCTCACAAACAAAATCGTTCCACCCTGCCTGCTTAACTGCATGGCTCGAGTATGCTGCGGAAAAGCCAACCCCCTGAAAGACACCTGCTCATAATGAATATTATTAAGAACAGGAATGGGAAATATGCTGCTTACTCGAACACTTTCCTTTTCTTTTTAGATGCGGAGCATCTCTTGCTCGGGTCTATGTCCCGCGAGCGTCGGCGTCGTAGTCCGCAGTCACACTACGCACGTGCAACTCTCCTCCTTCCCTCTCTCCAACAGCTGCGCGTTACTTTCTCCGCTCTCTCGTCTCTACCAGCTGCGTGCACTGCGCGTGCGTTCGCTTCTCCTCACACCGCGCGTGCACGCGCAACTCTCCTCGTCTAGTCTCCTCTCCTTCAAGTGTGAAAAAAAATAAACGGCGAGCGGGCGACGTTCTAAGTTTCTCTGCCGCGAGCCGCGACGAAGGCTCGCGTAGGGGGTAACGCTAGGGCAGTCGGTGGCGCCATCTCTCGACGTCAGCACGCAACTGACTCTTTCCTCGGAACCAACACGATGCTCCGCATCACCCCATGGTTCCCCTCGGGAAGACGGTGTAATTTGTTGTTGTTTTTTTGCGTCGGTTTCTTTTTAAATTTGTATGAATTAAAAAAAAAAACTTTCAGCCTTTTTACTTTGGTGAAGAAGGAAGAGCAGCAGAGCTGTACTATGTGCCGCCACCTATGAGTGACGGCGGCAACCAGAGAACTGATAAGCCGGTTGTCTGGTTGCCACCGTCGCTCATAAAAGGCGGTAGCTGTCCAGAGGGTTGTGTCGACATTTGTTTGGTACCGGACACGAAACTGGGAAAACTAGCCCTTAACAGCTCCGCTGTAAAACTTCATATGCGCTTTGTTCATTCACAAACTGCAGGGAGAGTAACATTTTTCTTTTCTTTTTCAGGAGATTGAGGAGAAGATGATGCGCCTCCACTCGGCGCCGACGAGCATCGTACCCGCTCCTCCGACCGAGCTGCTCAAGAACGTCAACTGGATCAAGGGCAACGAGGAACTCTTCAACTACTTCCAGGTACGGCCTTCTCGTCTTTTCAGTCTACCTTCATGTGGAGAGCATCAAACCGTTTTTTTTTAAGAACTTTTGTTTGTTTTTATTACTATTTTGATAATTGTCTACTGCTGTAAAGCGATACACAATCGATGGCATAGTTTGTCAGGCACATTTCCCCACCCCTTGTGTAATGCCAGTATGGGGAATCAAAGGTCAATGAATGATGATGATTTTGATGCCCTCTATATAGGTATGAATTGTATACGGCATCCAAGTTTGTCTGCCCCTTGCGCACCTCATGCGTTTGTTTACCCCCCAAACGTGCCTTTGTGTTCCCTCGATCACAACCATGGACGGCGCAGGCTGGGCTGCTTTGTCATCGTTAGTTCCACAAGCGTTCTCCATGTCGTCCTTCGATTGGTGTGCCCCTTCTTGCATTCCGATGCGCCAAAGACGAAGTTTGGAATACTTGCTCGCCGTATAGTCACTCCAAAGACCACAATTGTGAGGAAAAAGGTGGTTGGCCAGCGAAGCTGCGGTATACGTGCAACGATTGCCCACTGCACTATACCAAATGATCGACGAAAGAAAAGTAAATGCACTGTACCAAAACTTTTCCGAGTCAGCCAACCAATCCAAGTCAGCCAACCACCGAGCATGGGTCAAGCATTGATGTAACGTTAGCTGAGAGTATCTCTACAGCGAGAATGTAAAACTTCACTGCTCATTGCAGGTGATACCACAGCTTCACTGGTCAACCACCATCACAGCGTGGATTGAAGCCCCAACTTATTTTTCTTCTATGTTTATTCTGCGCAAAACGCAGCAAGTTTTGTGCTCTTTGCACATTGCTGCACGCGTGGCTGAGTGGCAACGCACCCGACTCGCACGCAGAGGCCCTAAAATCAATTCCTGAAGGCCGAGCAACTTTTTTTTTTTTGCTTCAAAATTTATGGAATGGTTTTCTGTCGACTACTGTTCTGTCGATGGACATGAAGAAATTCGACCAACGAGTCATATACAGCTTCGCTGTAATAAGAATGATGAGCTTGATGTGTCAAATAAACAAAATATCTGATCCGTCTAGTTCGACACGAAGAGCTGGCGGAGTACAAGCAGAAGTGCCCAGATAACACAATACAAAGCGACATAAGACTTAAAAAAATGGTTGTTGTAAGAAACAAGTGTTGTGTCCACACTTGTGCACGTGGAAACCTAACAGCTTGCTGCTCCGTTTTGCAGGAAAAGGTGATCTTGCAGAGCTACCCATCGGGCTGGAGCCTGGGCAAGGAAGGCGAAGAGCCAAATGGAATCTACGTCATCGTCTGCGGTGTTGTCAAGGTACCTCAGCGTACGCTTTGGGAACGAGTCAGCTGTAAAGATATGGCTCAGTGTATCACTTTAGAAGGAATGCAGGACAGCTGGAATATTTGTCTTGCATTGCACCCCCCCCCCAACTCACAGAAATGGGTTCTAACGTTTTTGTTCTATTCGCATAATTCTACGAATAATCTTTTTTCATTTCCCTGATATCATATCTTATCTGCTCCCACATGTTTGCATTTCTGGTTGCTGTCACGTCTTTCCATGAGGACAAAGATTTGGATTGACATTTTTTAAGGTCTGTTTATGTTCTTAGGCTGCAGCAGCATGAACCACAACTTGAAAGCACTTAATTCGACTTGCAGTTATTTAATTATGTTTATTTATTGAAATACCACCGAATCTCTAAAAAAGCCTTACCAAAAAAAAACACACTTTAAAATCACCTTTATTTGATGGAAGCTAAACTCTTTTTGAGGCACAGATCAGTAGGAGACCATTGTTTTCAGAGTAGATGACAATAAATTGATCGATCGACTAGGTCATTTATCGATCAAAATCGCTTAGTGCAACTCACCCTACTAACCAATCATCAATGATCAATCATCAACAATAAATTACCGTAGAAGTAGATGTGGCAGTTTTGTCACATGCCAGAAATGCAAGAGAGCCAGGAGCTTGCAGCACCTTGCATGGGATGGATTTTTCAAAAATAATCCATTGATCGCTAATTATCGTTTAGTGACAATAAATAAATGACTACTAAGTCTATTAAATAATGATCGTCACTCAGGAATCAAAATCACTCGTGCTACTACAGGAACATTTTAGCTCGTGCCACTTGAACTGAAGCTTTCTTTGTTCAGATCGAAGGTGGCGCACTATGGCCTACGTTGCTGCTGTGCCAAAAAACCCCAAATTCAATTCAATTCAGATCGAAGGCACGGTGACCGAGAAAGACGGCGGCAGCCTGCCCAACACGGACTCGTACCACTGGTTCATGAGCCAGGGCCATTTCCAAGACCTGCTCACCGTGGGAGCAGTCCTGGGTGAACTCGGGGTACTCACCAAGAAGCCCCGTCAGACGAAGGCCACGTGCGAGACCGACGTCAGGGTGAGGATACCACCGCCAAAGTCTCGAATGGCGAGACCGCCATCGGAGGCTTTTGTCTCGAGGAGCCTCGTTACCGTCGAATACGCTGCCTCGAGTGCATCTCCGACTGGCGTGCGCGTGTTTAATCAGCATCCAACTTCGCCCATGCGTAGAAAGGGCTCCCGAAGTGGCAACGAATGACGCAGAAAAGCCGGAGTGTGGTGTCATGCTTTTAGATGTCGCGATCCTGGTGGGTGGTCGTAGAAGTTGTGGCAAAAAGCACGAGTGAACGTAGTGGACATCGCCGACGCTGGACCTGCAGCAGAACGGGAGTCTGCCACGCACTACCTCTGCTGTGACAGCATGACGCTTCTATGATTGCTATTGGCTGGAAATCGAGGGACTACTTTGACCACTCTTTAGGACGCGGAAAACGCACCAGTCGGAGATGCGCAAAACAGGAAGAATTAAGCAACATTTTTTAGTGGAATTCTATAGTCACTGACGAGTTGAGAATGGCAGGGAGGAGTTTCCCGTCTTACATGCGACTTTCGACAACGCTTTGACGTCTCGTGCACCTCGAGCATGTGCATGCAGCCACGCACGGCGTTCGAAAGGCACGCCCTGCCCTTTTCATTTTGTCAGTGACTAGGGGAAATGCCACCTCGATCGAGGCTTCAAGATGTCTCTTCTACAGTTTTCTTCCCTTTATCATTGCTTGATTTTCCTAGGAATGTGTCCCTCGATGTTACATCTCGATTTTCTTTTACATGAACGACTCCTCTCTACAGTGGTGTAGCTAGGAGGGGGCTTTGGTGTTGCAAACCTCCCCCCCCCCTTTATGCCCAGCTCAAGAACCACCTAAAAAAAAAAAAATTCCTGACTATGTTGTTGTTTTTTTAGGACCAAACCGGAAAGGTGGGTGCATTACTGTTGAGGCATATGGCTGTCGATAGTCGCGTCAAATAAATCAACCTAATATGTTGCAAGTGGTGTTTCTTAGAAGATGTTCCCACTCCGGATGCACTGACTGTCGCTGCTCGTCCCTTTTCAGGCCTTCCACGTGCCTCAGAGCGTGATGCTGGAGGCGATTCAGCGCTTCAGCCGACACCCGTCTCTAGAATACCGCCTCTGGCGAAGCTGCGCTCTCAAGGTGGCCAGGAGCGTACTGAGCGTCGAGCCAAAATACGAGGTGAGTGCCACCATTTGGCTGGGGACCATCAGGGAGCCTGGCTTGTACAGGGACATTGTTTAAGGCGCACTCGCACCACTCATACCTTATACAAAAGACGGTGTTCAGACACGATAACAAAAGTATCTGCGGACATGCCTCGACCATGTTCGAAGCATGTTCTATTCATAGAGACCCAGGCGAAAATCAGTCCACTGCCAGCTGGATTATGGAACTGGTACCAGCTGGATCCAGCTGGAATCCAGCTGGACTGCCTCATTTCCAGCTGGAACCAGTTCCATAATCCAGCTGGAAGTGAGCCGATATTCACCTGGGGATGTAAGCTTCAAGCATGTCTGCAGACGATCTTTGCATGACCAATATGACAGTCATAGAAGAAAGAAACATGCCTCAGATTGTCTTTTGTACGATGTGTTAGCGGTGTCACCGCGACTTAAAGGGTAACTGCAAAGCAAAAAAGTGTTTTTTTAAACAGCCTAATTGGGACAAGCATGTCACAAAACAAGTCTTCCGCGAAAAAACAATTTTTTTCTAGCAATATTTACGCCACAGGACGTAATTTAGTCGGGGTCACAACTTCTCCACATTTGAAACTCCCGCTCTTTCGACGCGCGCATGAGTGGCTGCTATACGTCACTCCGTGACGTATAGCAGCCACCATGTGACGTATAATACCAACTTTGTGGCGCGCAATTTAAAACGGACGAAATAGCCGCAAACAAAAATCAGTCTCGCGCAATAAATATTGCTGTAAAAAATTTGTTTTTTGGCGGAAAAATTGTTTTGTGACATGCTTGTCCCAATTAGGCTCTTTAAAAATATACTTTTTTTCTTTGCAGTTACCCTTTAAGGCTTTCTGGCAAGCTTTATGGTTATATGCAAGTAGAGGTCATTCCGATGAACCTTTGCCATAGGAGAATGTGGCTTGTTGCCCACACGAAGCTGTTCTTCCGGAGACGCAGACAGTTGGAAGAGAGAGCTCATCCGGTCGAGGAAAAGTTGTCAAATTCTGCGTTGCGCAAGCAGTCCAGCAATATTCAGTACGAAATAATGAATCATCTCACCCATGCTGAATGGAGAGGGATGTGCTATAAAACCTGCACCTCATAAAACAAATTACATAAAAAAGCAATAAAGGCGGCAGTCGACGGCAGTTACACTAAAATATTCGCCGCATGAAACTTCACGAGTTCCGTCTACGAAACTGTTTTTGTTTTCGGCATTCCCGCTGCAACCAGCTACGAACCTGTAAACAAATGCTGCGCACAACTATCCGAAACAACCATTTCTCCAAGGAAAGGAAAACCATTCTGGGATACAATCTTGCACCGTGTTAGAACCCAACGAGAAGTCGAGTTCCAACATAGAAATGGGTCGTGTTTGTGCTTCTCCACGATGGCAGGTATGTTCTAACTATAGAAATTAGAACGTATCTGCCAGACAGTTGCCCGACCTACCCTCTCGAAACCCGCGCAGAACTGGTCCCCGAACAAGCTGATGATGCACCTGGACCATGCGTTCCTGCCAGACCTGAGCACAGTCAACAGCTACCTGGTGCGCCCCAGCATGACGGACGTCATCCTGGTCCAGGGAGTGGCCACCGACGTGAACAACGCCGACGAGTTCTTGGGACCCGTCTACATCCCGAGCACAGTGTACTCCATCACTCTGAGGGTGAGCGCTCCTCTACCTGCACTTCCCATTTGATCTGGAGTTTGTGGAGCCTTCCGTCGCGTAGGTACTCGCGTTCGCCCCTTTTGCAGTGCATGTTATTCTAGAGGCAACATCAAATGCGCACTAAACTGTGCATCAGTTATTCCAGACAGTCAAAGCTGGTAGGAATGACCTTGGTACAAGGGTTGGGGGGTGATGGGAAGGAGGTTTTCCTTTCCTTCCCCGAGATATTTTACTACAAATGTCAGAAATGTATTGGGCAATAATTGCCTGCCCTACCCCCCCCCCTTCCCCCTGCCACCCTTGTTTCATTGCCACTGCCTTGGAAAGTGGAAGCCCATCCGTTTCTAGGAAAATGGACTTCTTCAGGTTCCTAAAAAAGACAAGTGACCCAGTGAAATGTCAGCCGTAGCCAACAGAGGCTTCTCGTTGAGTGTACCACGCCATAGATTTTGACAGTTCACCGCAAATTTCCCTAACACAGCCATTTCTTGGTGTTTGCAGAAGAACGTTTACAACGACCGGACGATCTTGGTGATAGTGGGCGACGAGAACTTCACGCCAGATCCCAACCTGGACTGGTCCGGCACCAGCCAGCGAAGGGGCAGCATCATGAACAACTTCGGCCTCTGCCTGTTGCACGATGTCCGGAGGCGGCAGTCTGTGCTGCTAGACGAAGACAACCCCAGAGGGGTGAGTGCCGAATTTCATCTTTCCGAATCGAGACAGGCACAGCCATACCGTAGCGGCAGAAATGCTTTGAGGCTAGTTCACACGCTTGCGACTGCTTACAACCGACTGCCTTAATACCTCTCGGGATCTAGCTTACGACAAGAGACTGGCACCATCCTGTCGGGTGGAACGCTTAGCATTTTCCGTATACTTTTTGCACATCATTCTCTCTTTCTGGGCTAAAAAAACTTTTAACAATGTTATAAACGACTATTTCTTGTAGATAGCATGCACATTTGATCAGGCGAACACCGCAGGACTATTGCTTTAGTGATGTTCAAAAGTCACCTCACAGACGGTGCTAGCGTGTTCGTAAGAGATTGTGGTTACCAACGCGTTTTTAGGGCATCTGAGTTGCAGTGGCTTCAGCATAATCTCTGTAATTTCAATGACACTTGAACATTATGCGAATTTCAATACTGCTTGCAATGCTGAAACATTTTCAAGGGCGGTGGTTGTGCCAGTGATGAGGAATTGGAAAGATTCCTCATGGTGTTTAACAGTTAACTTTCTTCTTCTGCAGAGCAGCACTCCCAGAACTAGTTTCGAGGTCCTTCGTGTGTTGTCTAAAATACAATTCCAAATCAAGTACCGTATTTACACGATTGTAGGTCAACTTGATTGTAAGTCGGCCTCCCCACATTGGACGCCAGCAAAAAGAAGTATATATTTTAGCGGCGCTTGAGAAAGGCAGGGCATCTCTTTGGAAAGCCCGGCCTCCAGCGCATGCTCGATGCCTTCTGGCACGCTTTGGTGCACACGCATGTGCGAGGCACATGAGATGCCCAATCGTTATCGAAGAGCTCGCGCTGGAGGTGGGACAACTTAAGCTGCTCTTTCTCACTCTGTCTCAGACTAGAGACTACAATTCGTCTGCACTGGTGCTGTCGTTCCCGCCGTCATCACTGGTACGTTAAAGCACGTCATCGGCGTCGTCCAATGAAATCTCGCACTTTGCAAATAACCGCATCAACAGCATCTTCCGCGCTTGCTCGGTGATCGCGTCGCACGTCACGTGTAGGGACCGATCGCGCACTTCTGCGACGTACGTTGCAAGCCTGACCTCTAACTCTGGAAGGCATCCAGACCTAACCATACTCTGGCCCGTGGAAGCCTCTTCGTTTGCTGTCACGGCTAAGACGTTTAGACCTTGCACCGTTGCAGACGCTACTGGAGCACAACACGCTATGACAGGTCAAACTTGCGTCCATCAGGGCAGTTAATGGTTGCTTTTGGATGGAAAATGGCCACAAACAAGCACCGAAAACCTAAACTGCTCAGATCATGCCTGTCAATAGAGAAAAACGTGGTTGGCACTCCAGCATGATCTCGACGCTCAATCAAACGACGTGTGACCATGAATCGTGCGAAAAGCAGCAGCGGGGAGTGAGGCTGTTCCAGCGCCCATTCCGGAGGGCCTCTTACATCACCACCCCCGGGAGTCGGGCGCGCCATACGCCGTTCACCATCGTATATTCGGCTGATTTGCGAATCACTATCAGTAATAGTACTCGTTTGTGCAGATAAAAAAATAGATCTTGTAAAATGAGCACACAGAATGGTGCAGTCCTACAGGTACAAAAAGGCTGAACTCGTAACAAGCCGAGGTGTTCTTGATATCGCGAGAGTTTCCTAGGTTCGTGTAAATACGGTAGTTAGGAGAAAAACATTTACCTTTCCTTCGCGGCTATGAACTCACCGCTGAACCTGGCATGTGAACCATTTACATCGATGGTTATAAGTGACACAGAAAATATACTATTTCAATTAAAACCAAAGTAGGGAGCCATTACATCGCATACACATTTATTGTAACATAAATGTGCCGGTGAATAAGTTCCTCAATGAACCTTCGAACCTTATGATTGCAGCGCTCGTGGTCCGACAACTTCCGCAAGCGGTTCTTGTCCAATGCGGACTCGACGCTGCAGCTGACGCCGGGCAAGCGTCGTCTGTCAATGTTCAACACCGGCGAGAAGTCGGGCATCGACAACCCTTCCTTCGTCACAGAAAAGCCGGACTTCCAGAATGAGACCAAACCGGTACGTACTCCGCCTTCAATGCGGAAGTACCAAAAAATACAGACATCCAAATATTGACAATCATTGCACAAGTTAAGATAACCGAGTGCCTGATGATTTCTGTGGATCTGAGTATGAGAAGATTGTGGTCAATCAATTGCAAGCTGGAAGACATCATCTTGGATTGACAAGTTGCAATCTTTAATACCATAAAATACTGAGCAAGCACCAAGGTAGGCTGGGCTTCACTGCTTAGCACTTCTGCGCACGCATCGGGCTTCACTGTTTCGCACCGTGTGTGGAGGAGCGGCTAATGCAGAGGAGCATCTCAGTTATGTGGGCTTTAAAGTCTGAAGTGGGTACTTGATATGCCTTTCGTTTGTTTATAGAATGTTTCAAAGGTAGGGCTAGGCACTTACTATGACACGAGTGTGTGCTCGGTATTTCACGGTAGTTCAAATGGAATGCTCCGATAAAGTGTTCCTGATATGCCCAGGCACCAAGAAACAGAATTTACACGCCCATAAATAGATTATTAGAGCAGTACATTCAGATCCTGCAGACTCCTGCCTGTCTCGAGCGACCAACTTAGAAGACGTCTGCATTTTCCCAATATACCTAAAGAGATGGACTATGAGCCTTATATTCTGACAGAGCGTTTGAAGCTGATAAAATCTGTTCAGCCAAGCCAAGTCCACCAGAAACAAACAATGCCTTCTTGATTGTTTGCTTCAGCTTTGTCCAGATCCGCCGAATAAGCTAGCTTTTCAAGAAAAAGCCTAGCAGAATATGTGGTCCTTAGCAGACTAGGTAGTTTCTACTGCATGTCCCTTAATAAGTATCCCTTCTCTTCCCCTCGACCCGTTTGCAGAGGTCTTGGACGGACAAGTTCCGGGTGCGGTTTGGACCAACAGAGCTCATGGCGCCCGGCGGCGGTGGCGGCGGGATGCCAGACCGGGCAAACCGGCGCATGTCCATGTTCAGCCGCATGGAGAGGATCAACAGCTATGGCAACGTTACCGAGTTGCAGGTGCGAACCCACAGACAACCGAACAGTGCTGATCGTTGGGCGAGTTGGTGCTAGATCTGAGAATGCATGGTGGTGCTTGAAGACAAGGACAGGAGGAGAGAAACTGGACATTGTTCTCTTTCTGCCCTTGCCTTCGAGCGCTACCATGTATCCTCAAGCTAAAGATAACCGACAATAGAGCGACCTTCAACCGGCCAGACAAAACAACTCTCTTGACGACATTCTGCTGATATGTTGCCAGAGGGTGATGAAGTGACAGCCATGCTAATATTCTTATTCGTGGATGGGTCCAGCTGCTATTGCTCCCCTCTCGTTTCTTATTCTCAATTTGTCTCACATATCAGTGAACACTTGGAAATGTTCCTAACGTAATCGGTATATGTAGCACCACTTCGTCGTGTTCCCGCCAGTTTCGAAATGTGCTGTCAGATTATACTTGAGCCTCTCCCAAAAGTTTCTGTCCAAAACAGCTGAATACCTAAAGGATTTCAGTGGAGGAATTAACTAAGTAAA
>JAZHYW010036930.1:0-16620 GCA_037355805.1 Ixodes ricinus
ACGAGTAACGGTATCTCGTTACTTTTGAGGAGTAACGTGCACAACACCGCTTTAAACGGCCTTGTTTTTATTCTAGCCTTAGTATGTGTCTATTGAGACAAAGGCAGATGGAAAACCCGAAAAACAAATAAACAGTATGACAATACAGCAACTTGTATCGCTGAACACGTCAGTCGAACAGTTCGACTGACATGCCCAGCGATAAACATTGCTGTACTGAACTCTACAGCTGAAAATGTCCTTCACCCAGCGAGCACAATCAGGTTCGTTAATTGAACTTTCTAGAACCGGGTCCGGACCGAATGTAAACCCGGGGGTTGCGAACACGGGAAGTCATATAAACCACTACCCGTTGTCCTCAATATGAAGGCGCAGTTCCCGAAGATTCACAAGCTCTTCCTGAAGCACAACACTGCCGTTCCTTCGAGCTCGTCAGTAGAACGACGCTTCAGCGTCACCGGAAATGTATTTTCAAGGAAGCGGGAAACATAACTGATGAAAACTTCGACAGGCAGCTGCTGCTTAAGGGCAACGACTACTAAAAAGAAAACAATAAGCCATGAAACAAAAACAGTTGTGTATTTGGTCTTCAAAGTAACGTGAAAAGTAACTCGTTACTTTTGAGGTAACTCACGCGTTCCTTTTGAGAATCGGTAACGAGTAACGTATTTAGTTACTTTTTGAGCGAGTAACGAGTAACGGTATTTAGTTACTTTTTTGGGTAACGTGTACATGTGTGCTATCAGCCTCGCTATATTTTTTCTCGGCATAGTGGCATCGGTGCCGGTATTACCGTGACGTCACGTTGAAGGGACCGTGAAACGGAAGCTCTGGATTGGAAACGGGATGTCTCTTGCCTTTCGAAGCTTTATTATATCTCTTTTCTCTGTTTCTTTTTTGTACTGATAGCGACAAGGCCGGCGCCTTTGCGTCTACACCATGCATCGTTATCGGGTATGGCTATCGAATGGCAAAACGTTCTATCAGGCTCCCCGATAGAAACTCCAAAAACGTTAACATATATTACGTATGAGTGCGACTTTAAGGATTTGCGGGCTTTGCGACCGTTGCAGTCTCTTGCAGAAGCTCTCGCGCAATCTCCAGTGCAGCGAGAGCTGGGCCAGAGATCGCGCTGTGATATATCACAGCGGGACAGCGTGGGTGAGCTGGTCTTCGCACCGGCTTCACAATCACCCGTGATTAGGCTTCCTGCGTGAAGATCCCCTCAGGAATTTCTTCCGGTAACTCCCGCGGAAGAAACACTGCTCGCTGCCCTCGCGGTGTGCGCCGTATTGAGGCGTCCCGCCGCTGCCGGTGCATGGCGCTGCTGTCGGCACCGCGCATGCGCAGACCTCGGGCGATTTCTGCGCAGGCGCAGTGCCCACACCCGACATACGCAGGCTTGCAGACGACCGGACGTCCTTCTAGGCATCGCATTGCATTGAACATCGCAGCAGGTCGATGATTTCATTAGCGAAATAGCGTCGATAAAAGGTAGCAATAGTCTCGCATGATGCTTGACACGTGCTTGCGATCGAATTTCGCCACGCACTCGTATCTAGATCCCTTTCGGAAGACTGCCCTCTGTCGGCGGCTATGGAATCCCTGCAAAATGGCGGACGAAAACCGCAACGTCGCTGCACACTTTATGCGTTTGGATGCATTAGAAGGCAAAAACAAACCCAGAAAAAAAAGGTGATGACAGCAGTGACGTTGCACTTTCGACACTGTTTGATTGGTTCGCCAGCTCTAGCAGAAATAAAAGTTTTTTTCTCTCTCTCTCCCTACAAGATACTGCAGGCCAGTAATCCGGCCAAAGCAGGAGTGGATGCGGTTTTTCTTCACATGGTATCCAGAATTTATACATTAGAAGAAAAGGAGGGGTGATTAAAAACACATAAACAACATAAAACACAAATTACACTTCAAAAAGGTGTTCAGTTGATCGTAGAACATTGTCCGAAGTAAAAATATGGCGCGACAAAGAGTTCCAATCTGTTACACTTCTGGGGGAAAATGAGTAATTAAAAGCATTTGTGCGAGCGAATATGGGAGTTATTTTATGTGTATGGTCATGTCTAGATTGCCTGGTAGATGGTGGCTGAATGTAGGATGAAGACTCAAGGCGAAGTTTGTGATACCAAAGCTGAAAAATGAATTTTAATATAGCTAGCTTTCTGTGGGATTCTAGAGAAATGATGTTGTTAGTTCTAATTAATTCGGTAGGAGAGTCATGCCGGCGATAACGATTATATATAAAACGAACTGCTAGTCTCTGGACCTGCTCAAGCCTGTTAATGTCTTTCTTCGTAAAAGGATCCCATACAGTGCAAGCGTACTCCAACGGAGACCTTATTAGGGTGTTATAGGCCAAAAGTTTGACATGAGAGGGTACGTATTTAAGCTTGTGCCTCACAAGGCCTAGTTTACGACGTGCAGATGCACAAATTCGTTCAATGTGTAGTGAGGACCAAGAGATGTTGTTAGTAATCGCAACGCCAAGCGCACTTGAAACTGTCTGTTTGAGAAAGGATTCTATTGCCAATAGAATAATCAAAGACATGGGGGCACTTTTCGTTGGTGATACGCATAAACACAGATTTGTCTTTATCTAAGTTTCATTTCCCAGACATCGCACCAGTTAGAAATTGCATTGAGACACTCATTCATCAGAACCTGGTCGCTAATAGAGTTAATTGCCTTGAACAGTAAGCAGTCATCTGCAAATAAACGAATATTCACGCTCTCGTCGATGCATGTGGTTAAATCATTATAATAAATTGAGAAAAGTAGCGGACCAAGGACACTTTTTTGCGGGACACCAGAATTTACAGAAAGGGGATCTGAATGATGACCGTCTCTCTACATCGACAGATTGTTCGCGCATTTCTAGATATGTATTTTCTATACATACATACATACTGGGAAAGCCAAGTTCGTTATTTTTGAATAAGAGACCGGATTGAGATACCCTATCAAATGCTTTGCTCAAGTCGAGAAAGATTACGTCGACTTGGCCGGGTTTATCGACTATTGACGCGAAAGAATGAATAGTAGAAATAAGCTGTGTGGTAGTGGAAAGGCCTTTACGGAAGCCATGTTGAAAAGGCGAGATGATGTCATGCTTGTCTAAAAACACAGTCATGTAATTAGAAATGATACGTTCTAAGAGCTCACATGATGTGCTGCTGAGCGATATGGGACGGTAATTAGTTAACACTTGCACGTTCAACGAAGTCAGTTGTTCCGCCATTGTGCAGTAATTCCGACCTTCCGATAATCGGCACGTGACTTTCGAAAGGAGTCTATATCTCTAAGTATAATCGCAGACTACACCAGAGAAAAGAACAGCAGGTACCTGCGGCTCGGTTTAATTAACTCGGACTTAATTGACTGAAAATTTTTTTGTCAGCTTCATGCGGAGCCTCATTGACTCGACGGCGATGGAAGTACGCCGGACAACTTAAAACCGCAAACGCGCTCAGGGGATTTGTTTTGGCAACGTTTACGGAACGAGTACACTCTCTTATCAGCCAATGAGAATTCGGCGCTTAGCTGAACGCCGAAAAACCGCAATCGCGTACGCAAGAGTCGCACACTTATATAAGCGAGTGACTTAAGGCCGGGTGCCACTTACAGCTAATCCGCTGCCGCCGAAGCGGAATCTGCCGCGCGACAACCCAATGGACGTAGCCGGCGGCCGCACACTCTATAAGCAGTGACTCTAGGCCGTCCGATTCGCAATGTGAACCAGGCCTGCTGTCGGTTATCTGACGACTGCCGAGTTTCCTACGTGACGTCTCAAGGGCCGGCCATGGCTCGAGCGCACCCACGCTGCAGTGACGAAAAGACCTCCTTCGCTTAAGACAACGCACTGTCCGTAGCGAAAGAATAGTGAGTTTTAGTATTGCGTATACGAACAAACGCAAGCGATATGCGTTTGCGTTAGCGTTGCGTGTTCCACGCTGCGCATGCGCCAAGTCCCCATGCGCACCTTAAGGCCGGTTCGGGCTCCGCGCACGCGCAGTGTAGAACACGCAACGCTAACGCGCAGGGCTTGCGTTCGCTCGTGTACGCAATACTAAAACTCACTAATGTCTTTTCGTTCACTGCGTTCACTCTTCACCCTGAAGGGCAGATCACTGATTCGTGCATGCGCAGCTAAATCCCGTCGAAAGGATGCTGGAGCGGTCGATAAAGACGCCCTTCTAACTCTATCGGAGACGTCAACTTACCAATGCCTATACATGATGATTGGAACCTGAGACTGTGGTTCGAAAAACGGAAACTCGTGAAGATAGGAAGACGTTGTCTGCCCCTTTTTCTTCCTACTTCACACGTTTCCGTTTTGCGAACCACGGTCTCAGGTTTCAATCATCATGTATAACTTACACCAGCCCGCCTGCACTTTAACCGTTCTTTTTGCATCTACGATTGCTACCATGTTTGTCCGCAAAGCTAAACAGGCAAGTGATCGAGTTGCCACAGGGAGTACTCGACAGCGATGTTTACGGGCCACAGAAAAAGTAACCCGTGGTAAAATTTATGGCAGAAACCGACACCGACTTCGCGCACGTATACGCTTCTCAGCGGGCTACATCGTAAAAACGGTTTTCGAAGCTACAGCAATACTGATTGATTGAAAAGATACATACGCTATTACTTGGAAGGCCCGTACACATACCCTGCATACAAAGCAGCGCACACGCTCCGGCGTCGGTTTGCAGCTCAGGATCGCGCAGCTTGAGTTCACACGCTATTAAATTCTCTCTAGATGCTCCGCAGGAGGTTCGCGAACAGCACCAACAGAGTGTACGCCGAGCTGCGAGGATTCCTCCCGGTCCCCTTACCATCACCGAGGATAGGCCGGCAGCTTCGCGCCTAAGAAAGGGTACCAGAAGAAACACGACTAACGATAATAATCCCTGGAGAAGGGGAACAAAGGGCGGACACAAGGACAAATGCAGCTAGGTGACTGGTGCGCGGCTGAAAAAATCCGCCTGGTCCTGGTATCGAACCAGGGACCTCTCCAATTCCAGTGCAGTGCTCTACCAACTGAGCTAACTATAGTTAGACGTCAGTAGAGTAGACGGGTTTTAACAGCCGCCACCAGTCCAACACCAACAATGGTGAACGGCCTGCATATTAAGGTTATGGTGATGATGAAATTACTGCAGAGGTGCAAGTGAACTGGGCAAGAATAGCATAATCCGTGGAGAAGGGGAACAAGGGGGACAAAGGACAAATACAGCTAGGTGACTGGTGCGCGACTGAAAAAATCCGCCTGGTCCTGGTATCGAACCGGGGACCCCTCCACTTCCAATGGAGCAGTCTACCAACTGAGCTAACCAGGAGTTAGACGTCAGTAGAGCAAACGGGTTGAGCGACTGAAAAATCCGCCTGGTCCTGGTATCGGACCAGGGACCTTTCCACTTCCAGTGGAGCAGTCTACCAACTGAGCTAACCAGGAGTTAGACGTCAGTAGAGCAAACGGATTGAGCGACTGAAAAATCCGCCTGGTCCTGGTATCGAACCAGGGACCCCTCCACTTCCAGTGGAGCAGTCTACCAACTGAGCTAACCAGGAGTTAGACGTCAGTAGAGCAAACGGATTGAGCGACTGAAAAATCCGCCTGGTCCTGGTATCGAACCAGGGACCCCTCCACTTCCAGTGGAGCAGTCTACCAACTGAGCTAACCAGGAGTTAGACGTCAGTAGAGCAAACGGATTGAGCGACTGAAAAATCCGCCTGGTCCTGGTATCGAACCAGGGACCCCTCCACTTCCAGTGGAGCAGTCTACCAACTGAGCTAACCAGGAGTTAGACGTCAGTAGAGCAAACGGATTGAGCGACTGAAAAATCCGCCTGGTCCTGGTATCGAACCAGGGACCTCTCCACTTCCAGTGGAGCAGTCTACCAACTGAGCTAACCAGGAGTTAGACGTCAGTAGAGCAAACGGATTGAGCGACTGAAAAATCCGCCTGGTCCTGGTATCGAACCAGGGACCCCTCCACTTCCAGTGGAGCAGTCTACCAACTGAGCTAACCAGGAGTTAGACGTCAGTAGAGCAAACGGATTGAGCGACTGAAAAATCCGCCTGGTCCTGGTATCGAACCAGGGACCCCTCCACTTCCAGTGGAGCAGTCTACCAACTGAGCTAACCAGGAGTTAGACGTCAGTAGAGCAAACGGATTGAGCGACTGAAAAATCCGCCTGGTCCTGGTATCGAACCAGGGACCCCTCCACTTCCAGTGGAGCAGTCTACCAACTGAGCTAACCAGGAGTTAGACGTCAGTAGAGCAAATGGATTGAGCGACTGAAAAATCCGCCTCGGTCCTGGTATCAGAACCGGGGACCCCTCCACTTCCAGTGGAGCAGTCTACCAACTGAGCTAACCAGGAGTTAGACGTCAGTAGAGCAAACGGATTGAGCGACTGAAAAATCCGCCTGGTCCTGGTATCGAACCAGGGACCCCTCCACTTCCAGTGGAGCAGTCTACCAACTGAGCTAACCAGGAGTTAGACGTCAGTAGAGCAAACGGATTGAGCGACTGAAAAATCCGCCTGGTCCTGGTATCGAACCAGGGACCCCTCCACTTCCAGTGGAGCAGTCTACCAACTGAGCTAACCAGGAGTTAGACGTCAGTAGAGCAAATCGAGATTGGAGCGACTGAAAAAATCCGCCTGGTCCTGGTATCAAACCAGGGACCCCTCCACTTCCAGTGGAGCAGTCTACCAACTGAGCTAATCAGGAGTTAGACGTCAGTAGAGCAAACTGGATTGAGCGACTGAAAAAATCCGCCTGGTCCTGGTATCGAACCGGGGACCCTCCACTTCCAGTGGAGCAGTCTACCAACTGAGCTAACCAGGAGTTAGACGTCAGTAGAGCAAACGGATTGAGTGACTGAAAAATCCGCCTGGTCCTGGTATCGAACCAGGAACCCCTCCACTTCCAGTGGAGCAGTCTACCAACTGAGCTAACCAGGAGTTAGACGTCAGTAGAGCAAACGGATTGAGCGACTGAAAAAATCCGCCTGGTCCTGGTATTTAACCAGGGACCTCTCCATTTCCAGTGCAGTGCTCTACCAACTGAGCTAACTATAGTTAGACGTCAGTAGAGTAGACGGGTATCAACAGCCGCCACCAGTCCAACACCAACAATGGTGAACGGCGTGCATTTTAAGGTTATGATGATGATGAAATTACTGCAAATGTGCAAGTGAACTGGACAAGAATAGCATAATCCGTGGAGAAGGGAAACAAAGGGGACAAAGGACCAATACAGCTAGAGTGACTGGTGCGCGACTGAAAAAATCCGCCTGGTCCTGGCATCGAACCGGGGACCCCTCCACTTCCAGTGGAGCAGTCTACCAACTGAGCTAACCAGGAGTTAGACATCAGTAGAGCAAACGAATTGAGTGACTGAAAAATCCGCCTGGTCCTGGTATCGAACCAGGAACCCCTCCACTTCCAGTGGAGCAGTCTACCAACTGAGCTAACCAGGAGTTAGACGTCAGTAGAGCAAACGGATTGAGCGACTGAAAAAATCCGCCTGGTCCTGGTATTTGAACCAGGGACCTCTCCATTTCCAGTGCAGTGCTCTACCAACTGAGCTAACTATAGTTAGACGTCAGTAGAGTAGACGGGTATCAACAGCCGCCACCAGTCCAACACCAACAATGGTGAACGGCGTGCATTTTAAGGTTATGATGATGATGAAATTACTGCAAAGTGTGCAAGTGAACTGGACAAGAATAGCATAATCCGTGGAGAAGGGAAACAAGGGGGACAAAGGACCAATACAGCTAGGTGACTGGTGCGCGACTGAAAAAATCCGCCTGGTCCTGGCATCGAACCGGGGACCCCTCCACTTCCAGTGGAGCAGTCTACCAACTGAGCTAACCAGGAGTTAGACATCAATAGAGCAAACGGGTTGCGCGACTGAAAAAATCATCCTGGTCCTGGTATCGAACCAGGGACCTCTCCATGTGTTTGTTCTTTGTCCCCTTTTTTCCCCGTCTTCAAGGATTATTATCGTTGTTCTTGTCCAACTCTCTTGCACCTTTGCATTAATTGCATTATCGCCAGAAGCAGCATCGCATAAAGCATACACGAAGCGCGCACTGCTTGATGCATACATAAACCAGAATGTCGAACCGAAGTTTTTATCGGTTCGGATCAGGTTCGGGTTCACAATTTTCGGTTCAGTTCCGGGGAGCAAAAATAACGGTTCAAACCGGTTCCAACCGGTTTGAACCGCTAAATTGATCATATATTTTCCGCACTGTTATAGCCTAAGGCACCATTTCCGCCCTGAAACGAGTAACTATACTGTATAGGTTTTTTAATCATTCGTACAATCCACTTTTATATTTGTTTGTTTATCTCAGTCGCATATATTTTACCCGAGTCGAAAGATTGTCACGAAGTGTTGTGTATCGCCTAAGATACCCTGGATTGTTACAACTTTGCGTCGCAGTATTACAAGTTGAATCGTAGTTGAGCTCTCGAACCAAGGAATTAATTAGTGTATAAAATCATGAAATATGGGCACGTCGTTGCCATATGTATAGTGAAATATAGTTTCTTGAAATACTTTGCGCAATATATATGATGACGACGCAACTGAGCTAAAAGCAACAATATTTTCAAAATGTCACGAAAGTTGTAGTACAAGCCCTTTCAGTCAACCTTTCATAGAAACATTGAGCTGCAATCAAAACGCTTGTTTTTCTAACCAACATTGTCTACACTCAGCATCGTGAAGCAGGCGAAGAATCACTGTTCAGGAAGGAGTGATCAAAATTGTCCATTCTAATCTATACGCACCTTCGTACACGAATCGAATCTGGCCTAAAATAGCGCGTACCCAAGTGAGCATGTTCTTATACAGCATAGTTCCGCCAAGCGGCGCTGTGTATACTTTGTTTTTGTTCAGCCCACAGGCCCATAAAATTGCTGGTGATCGGCCCTTCATTTAATATTGTCGAATCTTCCGTCATATTAATTAAATATATTTTTATTACCATCAATAAATGTGACTGTATGCAGTTCACCTAATCGCTTGAGACCGACACGGCAACGAGGATATTCGAAAATACGCCTGCTGTAGAGCCGATCTGCGAAGCGCTTTTTTGTTCGCTGTTTGGCAGTATGAAACACCGGGTTGTGGGGTCTGCCAAACATGACTTCGTTCTCACATGGTAGATCTGTTCTTCAAATAAGTCCGATACGCAATGCCTTACTGCAAAAAGAAACAGAGTATGTAATGCCTAATTACACCTGAATAGCTCGAAGGACAGACGAAGATTCTAATAATCTTTGTCTGTCCATAAATCACATTTGGGCATTAGTTTGCATGAACCCGAAAGCGTCTCGAAATACTGCCTCGGGAGGCTATAATGTTGTCGGTTTTACATGCACTTGTTTTTGGGCCCTCACTTAACATCAGTGTGCTTTATCGGTCATGCGCTCTAACATTTTATTATAGCTGCCGTATATCATCGCGAGACTGCTAAATATACTGCACAACTTTACAATTCGAACATCTATACCTTCGCTAGTGTTGCGAATATCGCATTTCACTAGAAAACGTAACTGTTTAACATGGTTTGCACGTGACGTCATCCCACTATATGCTGGTGGTCATTGCGATTTGTTCTTGCTGAGAAAATCAAATCTGATGGTGCAAAATACATTCTGTAGAAAGTTGGCGCCCAGTACAAGCCACGTATTTTAGAGACACAAATTATTCTTCATTGGTGAAGCGTCTCGTGAGGAACGGCGTGAACTGTCTGACACCATGGAGAACGCACTTTTTGACGATGTCGTCACGGGGCCACGGGGTGTGACATCACTCGACAGCATGTCTTGACGTCACGTGACCACGTGACATACGATTAATCATAGTGCCAATGCAAAAGCGCCACGATAACCCGCGATTTCTAATGCATTGCAATTATGTATATAGTGGACGATTTGTTCAATATATAAAAATATAGCTGCCAATTTGTTTTTATTCTCAAATATGCACTTTTGATACTAAAAAATGAAAAAAAATGACCGTGAACCGTTTTGAATCTGTTACCATTATACCTTTTTCCGGTTCAGTCCCGGTTCAGTTCCAAGATGGCGGCGAAGATTTCGGCTTGGTTCAGTTCCGGTTCGGCTAAAAATAACAATTCGGTTCCGGTTTTCGGTTCGGCTGGGTTCCGGTCCGACACTCTGCATGAAACAGATACATCCACATAAAAACGAACGACGGCAAAAAAACAAAATAATAATAATAAAGGCGATGATGGAAAAGGTACCGGGTTGCTGCTACAAGGTCGGACCGACCCCTGCTATGAATTCTAGCTCCTATATACATATATGCGCGTGTTTATGTACAACTACCTATAGACGTAACGCGTGCGCGAACGACACGCGCGCTTTCTGCTTCTCAGTCCCGTGCATCGCTCTGCGCAAAAAAAAATAAGAACCGCTTGTCTCGTCTATCTTTCATGTATCTCCGCTAATTGCAGCGGCACGCTCACACGGGAAAAATACAGAAAAAAAAAACACTGCAACAAGGATGCCAAGAAAATAAACGTTCTAAATTTGTCGGAGTGCACAGCATACTGAAAACACACGTCTCGTCTTTCGAGATATATCTTTTACCCCCGTGGTGAAGGAACAAATTGAGCGAGTGGATGGATACATTATACATTCAGGATTCGTGGGCTCAGTTGGCCGCCGAACGCTTTCTTCTCTCCGAAAATATGTTTACGTTTTTGGACCGCTGGCAGTGACGTTTATTATGTCGATGCGCAGAGTTTATGTGGGAAGCGATATCTCATGCAGGTATTCGTCGATGCTTATCGCAGCCGCGCGGAACGCATAAAAACCTAAGGCAAACGTTTACACAGCTAATAATGCACGAACCGCCAAGGTAATAAACGCACAGGGACACCACATAGACACACGTGTAAATCCGTTTAGTATCGAATTGACGAGGTAGCTGATCTTGATTGCGCGCTCCAGCTTTCCCAGATCAACAGGCTATGCGAAAAGCACGCCGTCTGCATCTTTCAAGAAGGAGTTGTGGTGACGCCAGACTGATGCCGAGCTCTGATTGGCTTTGATTGGAAGGATAGTGGGTAGTACACCTCAATGCTATAGATGCACTCGAGGTCTACCCCCACTAGTTTTTTCAACCAGCCAATCAGAGCTCAGCGTCGTTCTGACGTCACTGCAAGTCGTGCCCAAGAAGCAGACGACTTGCTCTCCGCACAGGGTGTCTGCACAGGATCCATGTGGTGTATAGGACCTGGATGAGCATCTCAAATACTTGCTGTCACTACTGAGCGATGCCCGTTGGAGACTCCAGGCTAGCGGCGGTAATGCACTGGCTAAATTTCTCACCTACAGCGGAGAAACCGGGCGCCCAATACGGGGCTGACTAAATGTAACTGGATCCCGGGAAAGTAGCGCCAAGCTCCCCGTAGGGTCGCCATATTGATTCATGGAATGAGCAGTTTTTCTCGACCTCTTCATTCATGATGAGCCCATCTGAATTTCTTGGTGACGGGTAGCTTTAGAGAAACGTTTTTGTATACGGAGGTTTTGATATATCCACACACCAACGGTACAAGCGCACCGCCTTTGTACCGCCTTCACGCGCGGCGTCTGTGCTTGTAGGCATCGAAAAATATATTTTCGGTCGTAAAATACGCAAGACAAACGATACCATTGTGAGAGATCTGTCGAGATAAACATGATTGATATGTTGATTGCACCCACAGTGCCAAAGACGCTTATATTGGCGAGGAAAGCTTTCAGTACGATGATGCTCCATAGCGATCTTCGCGCGACTGGTTCAGAGCGACTCTTTCGAAGCCTACGAAGATTTGAATGAACCGAAATGGCGGTTGCCATGGTAACTGAGACCGATCAGCCAATCAGCTTGCGAGGTTTCGTCGTCTGGTTTTGTCCGGCTAGCAGGCGGGGAAGGCAATGGTGCTACTTTGACTTTAGGGCTCACTAACTTCCGGCTGTATAAACATACACAAAGCACAATTCTAAGGTCTGTAGACCTTTGTTCTAAAAATGTCCGTAGATTTCTTTCGAGCAAGTTAAACGTTGGATGTTTGGACCGTGTGACTCGTGAGTTTAGCACGCCCGAGTGTGGCGGCATCGTTACACATTATACACGAACTCAACTCTGTTACGTCACGGCGCGGTGGTGGCGCGTCGAGCGCACTTCCGGTCTGGGGCTGTGGGCGGAAGTCACCATGCGAGACGTGCATTCCTGCGTTGTTTTGAAAGAAACCAGACAAAAACCTGCCTTCTCGTCAAAACGCCGCGACTGGGGCTGTACCAAAAGAGTCGAGGAAGGTTTGAAGGTCAGTTTTCATGTGCTCGGTTCGTCCGAGAACGTGGATATGTGCCGTGAAAAGGGAAAACCAGACGCCGTCGGACCACGATTGCTTGGGCGGGAAGCACTTTGGGTTGAATTCACGGATACTTGTGGTCATCAGATTTATTTGTTTTGTTCCAACATGAACGCGGGAAAACCGTCAAGTTGTACGGACCACCTGCGGACTACGTTCAGTGCGTCTTCAAGTTCAAACGGCCACCTGATCGTTCGAACTGTCGTCTGCTCTTTCAAACGTTTCTGCTTGTCGTCTGCTCTTTCAGACGACACCGGCCCGTAGACCAAACGTTGGCCCGGTAATTGCGATAAGAAGTAAGTGCAGGCCTCAAAAGACTTTTAAGTTTGAAGGTTGGTTGGGGTAAGCAGGCTCGGTGTAAACAGTAGATACAAGGAGATGTTGATCATTGTTACCAGTGGCCATCATCGACTTGTTATTCCTGATTCACTTGGTCCGATTCTGCTTGCGATTTTCAGTATCGACGTCGACCATCTCAGCTACGGTTCACGCTTTTGCAGCCCGAGCGACGTCGCGACTGAAAATTGCGAGCGGAATCTCATCATGCGAATCAGGCTTTAGCGTCCATTCTGCGGCGTCCACGCGGAATGAATCACCGCATGTCACATTATTCACGCGAAGTTTTGCGGTGTAACGAGCCTCGGTAATTTCGCTGAGGCCGCTCAAGTAGTCAGACATTGCCAGGAAGACGTAGAATCAACAATTCCAACGCGAAAAAGAGCACGGGGACTCATACCGACGCCGACAACATCGCATTTCAATGGTTTGTTTATGGGCGACGGCGAGCTTCTTGCCCACACTCCATCGCGCATGCGCAGCGCCGGTGGCGTCCGCTGGGGCGCTCCGGTTTGTTTGTGAACATGAGAAATTTAGCCAGTGCACAACGAGTGACAAAAAGACAACGACGCAATATTTTGTTATTTCTCTCGGTATGTCTCGGTATGGCCGTACTTGGCCTCAACCCTAGGCTCGTTGCGGACCGGCGACATCAGCTCTCTGACACCCAAAGGGCCAGCATTCAAACCTCTCCTTTTCCTCGCAACGTTCATCCACAGCACAATGTCGGCCGGCGCAGTGTCAGGTCAGTCGCGCTTCTCAGACACGTCAGGGACGAATCTCGCTCGGCTTGCTTCATGGATGCCGCACAGTATGGCCGCTCGACCAGGTTCGCTGCCGTTGCCATGGATCACAAGGGTTCGATCCTCAATTCCGCACCTTTCAAAGATTCTACTCCCTCGAGGGCCGAGCAGGCGGCCATAGCTCTCGCCCTCCTGGACGATAGTCGATCGCACATCTACACAGACTCTAGATCGGCGGTTCGGGCTTTTGCTTCTGGCTCCATTTCCGACGAAGCCTCTAAAATTCTTGGCAATAAGATTATCTCCCCGCACACCATTACTTGGTTTCCGGCACATCTCGATTCTCAGCTAGATTCTCTTACCAACCTCAACGATACTGCTCACTCTCGGGCGCGCGCTCTAACCCTTCCGCGCCGGGAAGGACGCCGATCTGCAGGATGGCTACGGGGAATTTAAAGACATCTTGTTCACCTTTAACGAAGTCACCAAGCACTATCAAATGGGCAGGCGGACTTTTCGCCCCCGCACGGTAAACTCTCCAGGTCTCAGGCAATCACACTCAGAATGTTGCAGACTAGATCATATCCCAGTTTAGCTTTCTTCAGCATTATTGCTCCGGATACCTTCGAGTCTACCTGCCCGGACTGCGGGTCGGTTAGCAGCTTCGATCACATGCTCTGGCGGTGCCCCTCGTTACGGGGGCCCAATCAAGTCACCGAGGAGGAGTGGAGCTCTGCCATCACGAGTTCCGAGCTTCTCCCACAACTCCGGGCTGTCCAGAGAGCCCACGATGCGGCGGTGAGGCTAGGCCTCCCCGTCCCCACGTGGGAGCGGCCCGCGGTGCTGCTCTAAGGGCGGCGCTTCTCAGGACCTCAATAAAGTTCTTTGTCTGTCTGTCTGTCTCGGTATGTGGGTCTTTAAAAGCAGCTTCTGAAGAAAACAATCACCTTAAATATTAAAAAAAACAAAAAAAGCTTCCGGGTTATTGCAGTAAAAACAAAATACTTTCAGCATGTCTTTAACGCTAATTAATAATGCAACAGAGGCGGCCACGTGACAAGTTATAGTGAGGTTAACGGAGCCAACATCATAAGCGACGATATTGTAACACCCGAAGCGACCAACGAAGCCTCCGAAGCGAACACATTTGAGCGCAGGTAAAGAGAGGCGGGGGGGGGGGTGCAGGGCAGGCCGCCGGCACACCAGTTCAGCGGCGACACGAAGATGCTCCGAGAAAAAAACCCGTCTCGCGCCAAAGATGGGAGACTTTGGGACGAAACGGGACGGCAAACTTGAATTCGCTCTCGATGGCGTGCGAGTAAGGAGCCGAGCGAGGAGCTGGCATGCGGGCCACACCGGTGGGCTACCTAGATTACAGAGTGTTTCCAGCTGCTCGGTCAAGGCTCACCTGGTCTGTCGGACGCGTTTGCAATCGGAGCTGCGAGTAGTAGGTGACCAACGCCGATCGTCTGAAAGCGTCTTCGCCTTCCAGTCCGCTTCTCCGGCCCACAGGACAACACCCACGCGCGCTTATTTGCGCTCAAGAGCGCGCCATCATTCAATTGCAAACGGTCTCCATGGTTTCAGTTGCTCCTCTCTTAAACCTAGGCTCCTTAGACACCGGCCGTCTCACGCACCGGCGGGATCCGAGACGCATTGCGACTTTGGCATATGCGCCAGTAGCGGCGTTGCCTGTTCACCGCTGCTGTCGTCGATTTCCATTTTAAATTCGCTACTTTCCGTTTTAATTTGTTTTTCTTCGTGTAGCGCTTTTAGTTTCTTTTTTTTATGTTCGCTTCCCATTTGCTGTAACAATACAATAAAGAAGCGCTCGGCGTTGAATAGACCACCAGCCAGTTTGGCCACGCCATCGCTGCCGCAAAGCACCGAGAGAGCTGGCAGCTCTTTCTGGACGTGCGACCAGTGATTTCCCTACACACACCCCAAGGGGGGGGGGAGACCACGCCCTTCCTCATTGTTTCTGAAGGCACCTCCGTAATTCCGCCACGACCTCATATTCTCAACGTCCAGCCCCCCCCCGCCTAAAATTTAGACACCCCCTAATTTCAATTCCTGGAAACCTCTGCGTGCGACAACCGCGGTGGAGCTTGGCGGAGCGCGTATACGCAGCGCGAGACGGCGGGACCCGTCTCGTGCGCTGCCGCCTGCTTCTCAACGACTCAGTTATGAAATACGAAACTGCCCATAGACTCTATACTTCCACGAGCACTAACCTCCCTCCACTTCGCGGTCCGCCTCCCGTGGGGTGCCCTGCATGTCTGTCTGTCTCCAGGGTGAAAGGCACATCCATTGTTGCCCTGAATGTGCCAGCGCGTGACGCCCTCGCGCGCTCAGTGCGTGACTTGGGCAGTAAAATTACACGGTGTACTAGAATACTTGGGTAGTGTTGGGACCGGGGAGGCTCGCCGCATTGCGCGTGGTGGTGATCGCGACGGGTGTCGACACCCGGCGCGTTATCCGAAAGGTGTGCGCATGCGCGGCTGCACGCGCGAAAATATGAATCTTTGGGGCCGCTTTGGTGGAGTGCGCATAGGGATTTCCTGATACAGCTACGAGCCTGCCAGCAGTCATACCGCGGTACCGCGGCATCAATTACGCTGCGGCACTGATCCGTTAGCATCATGGTGCTTCAATGTATTGGACGGTGCAATCCATTACCCTTCCTTTACATAAAAACATTTGCGACTTAAACAGCGATTGCAAGTTGTTTCCGTGGAATTAGCTGCGACTTTCGGTTTGTCGGATGGTGAGCATTTTAAAGGAAATGCCCATTTTCTCGGTCGCAAAGGCCGAACATTAAATATTTGAATGGAATATCTAAAACTCGGAAGCAGTTTTTTCCCTATCTTATTTTATAATGGGAACAGGAAACGGCACGTACTAAGTGCGAAATTGTTTTAGTGTGTTTTTAATACCCCAGGTTAACTTCTCTGCTCTTCTTTTCTGCTGTCTTCTATTTCTTGACATTAATCAGCTCGCTTCACTTGACACTCATTCTTGTGTTCATTTATGTGACCAACCACCCAGGCGACTGTCACAGGGGTGAGATTCTTTTATTTCTTCATGGCTGCCACGACCATCCGAGGACCAC
>JAZHYW010036932.1:0-17710 GCA_037355805.1 Ixodes ricinus
ACAAAGCTGTTTCAGTTCAGAGCGCTCTTCGCCATCTCACCTCCATCTGTCGGTGTTCAAAAGGAGGTGCGACGAAGGATATACTAGAGTGATGATGACGAAGTACATCATGGTGTCACTGTGTATTCGCGTTTGCTGCGCACTCGTGTAGATTCGCAAATGCAGTGATGACTCGGTAATATGAGCACCTCAGTTCACCCAAAAAGTCGTCCGTAATGGGAGTCATTCGTAAAAACGAGACAAACATGTAAGCTTTTCCCCAGTTCGTTTCCGAAAATTTAGTCTATACAACGGGGTATCCATATCAACGATATATGACTGTAATGCGACAGATAGTAAGAATATTATGTATTATGTACTTTTCAAATACTCTGGTTCGAATCTCTAGCGCAAGTCATCAGTGAAAAAGTCGAAATTTAATGCAGCTAAAGATACACTTTGTTTTACGCCTTTTTTGTGTGTGTGTGTGTGTACGTGGCTTGTCCCAATGTGAGGACATACTTCTCACTTTCTTGACACCGGGAACGATGTCAAGATCGGTTTTCACGCGTTTTCTGCCGGTCCGGTTTGTCCGAGAACGTGAATATAGGTGCCCTGAAAAGGAAAAGCCATGACGCCGTCGGACAACGATTGCTTGTGCGGGAAGCACTTTGGGTTGAATTCACGGATACTTATGGTCCTCAGTTCGACGTGAGTGCGTTGGTGAAGTTAAATAAAAACAGAAATAATAAACATATGGACGGACAGAACAGCACCTCTTTCGAACGTAGGGAGGAAACATAGGGACGGACAGAACAGCACGAAAGAGATGCTCTTCAGTGTCCGTCCCTATGTTTATTCTTTCTGTTTTTATTTGTGGTCCTCGGATTTTTTTTTTTTCGTTCCAAGATGAACGCGGGAAAACCGTCAAGTTGTCCGTACCACCGCGGGTCACGTTCAATATCGTCTTCACGTTCAAACAGCCGTGGTTTCGTTCAAACTGACGTGTGCTCTTTCAAACGCGTCTGCTTGTTCAAACTGTCGTCTGCTCGTTCAAACGACAACCACCCGTAGACCACGTGTTGGTGCGGTAATTGCAATAAGAAGTAAGGAGGGGCCTCAAATGCTTAAATTTTAAGGTTGTATGGTCAAGTCGTCTCAGTGTAAATAGTAGATGCAAGGGGATGTTGATCATTGTTACCGGCAGCCATGAACGACTTGTTATGCCTGATTCACATGGTCAGATTCTTCTTGCGATTTTCAGTATCAACGTCAACATCGCAACTGCCCTTCGCGCATTTCACTACATCTTTTTTTTTTTGCATTCCGAAGGACGTTGCGGTTGGAAATAGTGAGCAGTATGCCATCATATACGTAGAATACACCTTTTTTTTTTTTTTAGAGACTACGTCCACGCGGAATGAATCGCCGCAGGTCAAATTATTCACGCGAAGTTTTGCGGTGTAACGATGCCTTGTGAATTTCGCTGAGGTCACTAAAGGGCTCATACATTACTAGGAAGAAGTGTAATCAGCAATTTTAACGCTATAAAGCTGGCACGAAGACTTACACTGACGTCGACATTACCGGATTATATGATGATTTGTTGGTGAAGGATGGAGCGCGTCTTACCCACACCCCAACGCGCATGCGCGACGCCGGTGGCTTGCCGCTAGGCGCGGTTTGGTTTGTTTGTAAATATTAATTTGTGTATAGATACGTGTTTCATTGAATCTTTGTTGTAAATAAATAGTGTAACTAAGTATGTTATTTTTACTTGCCGTTTGAGACGCTTTTGGCGTTCGCCTACATTTCTTTGCAAGGCATCGAGACCAGTGAGTCCAAAGAAAAACTATGATGTGTATCATCCAGGGTTGTCTATCATCCGACTGGAAACTGTTTAAGGTCGTTCCGGTCTTCAAAAACGTTGGTTGCCCTTCAGCCTCGAATTACCACCCTATATCACTAACATGCCTAGCCTCAAAACTCCTCGTGCCTATTATCTACTCAAACGTTGTATCACACCTTGAGATAAATAATTTCTTTTACAACCAGCAACATGCATGTTTTCGTAAGGGAGTGTCGTGTGAGACTCGGCTCGAAGGATTCACCCATGAGTTATACGATAATTTTGAATCCAACCACCACACCGATGCCTTATTTTAGGACTTTTCGAAGGCCTTTGATCTCGTTCCCCCCTTTCGACTGCTTGCTCAACTTTCATGCCTTAAAGTCGACTCCCTTTCACTTCCCTGGATTCGTAATTTTCTTCTTTCTCGCACTCTGTTCACTTCAGACAGTTAATAGTTGCTCTTGTACCCAAGCAGAAGCTACCTTATTTTCTCTTATTTTCATTAAAGGGCTACTCCGGCGATTTTTCGAGCTGCCCCAAGAAACTATAGTTTCGGAATCACCGGTCTTTACTATATCCTGTATGCTATTTAGCATTGCTAAATTCAGAATGGTTATTGCGAAATCAGCAAGTGAAAAGGATACCAAAGCCGACAATCAAATATACTCGCGCTTTTCGGTGCCATGATGTCAGGGGAAGGCAGGCTTGCAGGTCGAGCGGGCGGTTTGAAAATGGACTATTCAGAGTATTTCTTTCGGCTGCTGCGCGGTTGCTGGAGCGAGCTTCCAAAGCATACCTTTGACACCATGAAACTGCTTGGAATCAGTTGGGAATAGAGTCTACAGTCTAAAGAGTGAACCCGTGACCGTCCGCTGACTTCACTTTTTTATTGTTGCCAATAGAGGCCTTCACTTTAACAAACACGTTGAGGACCCGGAATTGTAAATCCAATAACTTCACGAAAAAGAAATAATTTTGCCCCATATTTGGGTTACTATTTCAGCGATGTTTGCTGATATATTTGGAAATTTACAGGCAGATCGAAGACTATGAAGAAAACGCCGGAGTACTACCCCTTTAATGACCTCCAAAACAAAGTTTCCTGAAACATCCGCGTCTTCGCTGACGACTGCGTCTAGTACCGTAGAACACTTTCGTTACAAGACCATCTTGAATTCCAAAGGGACTCGAAAGAAGTCCAGGCAAGTAGTACAAGGTATCTAATGACATTAAATAAATCAAAATGTAATTTAGTCCTGTTATCGCGTAAACGACAAGTATCTCGATTCTCGTGCAAATTAGAAAATAACTTAGTCCATTTTATAAATACCTCGGCGTAGCTCTAAGAAACAACCTCACGGAGCACTCACATCGAGCTTGTCTTCGCTGAGGCGTCTCGATGCCTCGGGTACACAAGACGACACCTATAAAATCGGCCATCCTAATAATTGGGGTTGTGCGGATATTTAGACAGCGTGTATAGTTGGTCAGCCATTTCGAAGTTGCGACGAGTCACTCGCTGTAGACGAGCAATTCAGCCAGTGCAGTACAAACCGCTAGCCTGGGGTCCTTAACGCGCTCCACGCAGTAGTGATACACGACCGCACGCCGGTACGATGATCAGCCAGATCGAAACGGGCAGGGGTGGGGATTGAATAATCGGCCCACATTTTTTTGCGGGAAACGTCTTATGAGACATACATTCGACTGCCATCGGAACATGCTGCGGCCATTTGGAGCCCTCACCAAATTTACTTATCAAATCATCTCGTAAGCTGTCCGGAATCACGCTGCTACGTTTATTTTTTTTAAATACGACTTGTCGATTAGTGTATCCACCCTTAAGTACGAAGTGAACCATCATTTACTAAACGTGCGCCGCAAGGTAGCGCGCCTTTGGCTCTTTCACAAGATGTACCGCTACCTCTCTGCGTTCCGAGACTCTCTCCTTCTTCCCCCAGGTGATTCTCTTCGCGGCTAAATCACCCGCGTGTCAGGTTTCCCGCATCTCAGGCAGCACAAGCTATTTTAACTCCTCACTGTTTTCACCCTTACTATTGTAGACTGGAACGAGCTCCCCTCTAATATTGTAACCCAGGCGGATCCAACCACTTTCCGCAGCGCCCTTTTTTTCCATTGTGGCGTCTTGTCTTGTGCTTACTGGTTGTGCCATGTACTGTAATGTTTCGCCCCCTTGTCACAGTGCACCGGATGAACCAACTCTGTGTGTAATTCATTACCTTGTGACCGTGGCGATGGCCGCGTTTTCTTCCAACACCCCATGTGTTATCTTATGATGGTGTTACCCTTTTATGCTCCCGTGTCTTGTACCCCTACCCCCTTTTATTTTTATGCAATGCCCTCAAGCACAAACCTTTCAAGAAATTTAAATACAAAAAGAAAATCGAATGTAACACGATTACAAGACAGTTTCTTTCCTTTTTTCTGTGTGTGAACCGAGAAATTGTTTTTAAGGTACTGAGGGAAGCGTTACAATTGACCGATTCGTAATGATTAAGGTTTAACGCCGTATTAACACCTTGGGTTATCCTGCCACGCCTGAATGACCCGAGAAATTTTCTGTCTGAGTTTTAAAATAACCAAGGAATCAAGCCATATTTTTTCGCTTCTAATTCTTTTTATGTTTGCTGTGGTGGTGGTGGCGACGTAACCAGAGCGAACGTGCACGAGATTGAACTCCCTGAACTCCAGCAAGACGGAGGGCTTATTCGATGATCCTGTGGTCCGTGTAAACTTCGATTCTGGCGGGCGGTGTCAAAACTATCCCCACGTCAAGCTTTCAAGCCAGAAACGTCTGTTCATACTTGAATCAACACACGGCTGTGAGTCCTCTCCAGAATGAAGGTATCCAAAACAAAACAGCGCGTAGCCCTGACGGACAGACACCTATAACAAAACTGCTAAGGATTGCGACAGCGTCATTCGAGCCGAACTTCAAGGTTCTGGTTTGACGAAATGACTCAAAATAAAGAAACAGATAAGCAGTCGCCTTAAGGGTGAAATCCACTGAGGTCACCAGCTGAAATGAAAGAAGTATAAAAACTACCACGTCCCCTTTTTATCGCGTCTTTTCAAATTTTTATGTTTCTTTCTATAGCTTTTTAGCATATACCTTTGCTATGGGGTCTCTAAAATTCAATACTGGAAGTCCATACTAACCCTATTTTTATTGTATTAAACGCGCAGCCACAATTAATACGATTGCCTCTTCAGGTTTTAATTCGAATTTTCGCGGTATATCCCTTACGAAAAAAGCACATCTGGACTTCTATAAAAAAATATATGGTTATATAAAAAATTGGACATATCTGGCCATATCAAGCACATTAGTTTTTATAAGGCTTATCTAGCCAGATCTGCCCAATTTTTTATATATCCGTATCTGGGTCTGCCAAGTAGGGGTATATCTGCCTCCCATATCAGGCCAGATATGTCCCAATCAGATAAGGCAACCATTATATACAGGGCGTTTTTCTTTATTCTTGCAGATTTGTTTTTAAAAAAGTCATGAAAGCTTCACTTATGGGGTTTGTGCCAGTGAGTTATACGCTCAGGGGGACATTATGTGGGTGGCTAATCTTTGCGATAAGTCGGCTAATTATTTGAAATTCACTACTTAACTTTTCAATTAGTGAAAATAGACATATGATTCCAATTAGAAACTTGCTGAGCGTCGTCCAAAACTCTTAAATCAGTCATTTTCAGAAAGACTTTCAGCGCGTGAGAAGCGTAGTAGTGCACTAAAGTTACCACTCGTGGAGCAGGTACAAGGCTAGCGGTTTCGGTAAGGCGCCCTCGCAATTTTTCCGTCTCTTATCTAGCCTCAGCCTTGTACCTGCTCCACGAGTGGTAACTTCAGCGCACTACTGCGCTTCACACGCGCTCAAAGTCTTTCTAAAAATTACTGATTTAGGGGTTTTGGACGACGCTCAGCAAGTTTCTAATTTAAACCATATGTCTATTTTCACTAATTAAAAGTTAATTAGTGAATTTTAAATAATTAGCCGACTTATCGCAAAGATTAGCAAACCACATAATGTTCCCCTGGGCGTATAACTCACTCGCACAAACCGCATAAGTGTAGCTTTCACGGCTTCTTTTAAAACAAATCTGCAAGAATAAAAAAACACCGGGTATATTGTTGTTTTCTACAAATAACTACCAAAAGTGACTTCTCATCTGTATAAGAAAAATACCAATTGGATATTGAGCATGTACCAACTTTTATTAATTTTTAGATGAGCTGCGCTTTGCGCCACTCCTGATTTCGCTCGACTTAATTCCCAGGAAAAGCAGGATTATCGACATTCGCTTAACGAATGTCGATGAAACGTTAATGTCGACGAAACGTTGTGTCCATGAAACGTGTATCCACGAGAAGGCTGCCGTGGAACGTGTTATCACGAAACGCAGGAGAATAAAAAAATCAGTATTCTACCTGCAGTTGTGACATGATTTTAGAATTTCGGAGAAATTATTCTCCCGGCTGCCAGGAGATAGACACGGCCTAATTCTAGAGGTAATCTGGAAGAGTACCTTTAGGAAAACGATCAATTGTCGCGAAGTTGGTTGCAGCGCACTTACGTTGACGAGACGGGACTTGAAAGGTGTAATTCGAGACACATGTCGACACGGACCACGGCAGAACCACCTCTCAAACACAAAAACAAGAAGGAAGGTGTCCGTGAAGATTCAACACGATGTAGCACAAGCTGTCATTTGTAGAACCGAACACTAAACGCATCACAAAAAAATTATTGGGCTTCTTTGAAGAAATCGCTTGCAGAAGCAGAAATCCGCAGCAGCCACGCAGGGCGAACACAGGCCAAACTAGATCCGGCCGAACGCATTCCGAGATTGCCAACAAGCAACAACTAATGCATCTTCAGTAAGCTAACGGTTTGTGTTTCCTGCTCAATTTAGCGGGAAACACGAACAAAATTAGTTTCAATGCTAGATTTAGCAGGGAAAATCGACGTCACGTGACATACGTACAAATTCAATTTTTCGCTAAATTTAGTGGGGCGGTTACATCGATGGCAAACGCCGACACCGCTTAACTCGGAAACGGGCGCCCAAGAGCTGCTATCTAAAATCCATTATTTGATTAACTCGCATTCCCATCTTATGCACTTCGTCATATAGTCACACGTCGAACATACAACCAAATTTCATTTTGTCTTTCAATCTTCGAAATGCGCGATTGATTAATTGGTCAAAATACCTGAAATAACTGCACTTTAATGATCTTAACAATAGTTAACCAATTACATGAGGACTCATGGAATATAGATGAATCAACTAGATGCCTTGGCGAGTACATATGACTTATTGCTTGCACGTCCGAAACTGGCCCATATATCATTATCAGGGGCTATATTTGCACGCGTATATGGCGATATATGGCCGTATTTACGCACTTATATGGCCACATCTGGCAGTATTTGCCCACTTATATGGCGGAATATGGCCGTATCTGCTCCCATATATGGCGGGATATGGCCCATATCTGACTGCTTATAATATTATATATGGCCGTACATAAAACATATCAGGGTCTTATCCGACATTTTCGTACGGGATGCTACATGAAGGTTTCATCCGTCCAACTGCCGATGCGGTCTCGCTGTAGGGAGGGTGAGCCCAGAGGCTCCGGCCAGGTGCTTTGGAAGGTACCTCGTCGTCGTGAGTCATCGGAAGCGGGTGGGTCGTCTGGAACCGACGGTGGGATCACGGGATATTCCCCAACACGGAAGCCTAAAGCTGGAGCGTCGATCGATCCATAAAGCGGCGAGGTATATACGTTTTTCAACTTGAAGTCGAAGACCTCAGCGTACAAATAATTAGAATACTTGCGGAGCGAGCGTGAATATTAATATTTTCAAGATCTTTAATTCGCCCGTGTCATTCATATACAATGTATTTCACCAGCGAGCGAGAATCTGTATTATTTTTGTTTTAAAACCTTTATAAAAGAGCTTTTAGGTATAAATGAATCATGACCACACAGTAACATTTTCGACCTCGGCGGACGTCAGGGTACAAACGAAAAGTGATAAGTAACCACTAATCATTTAAAATTAACTAACTACCTTTATTAATATGTGCCTTAATTGACACGTTCAAATTAGAGGCTCGTTTTTCGTCGTCCAATTACACTGTGCAGTTGTTAGGAGTCAGAAAACTCTCTGCGCAAAATTAAAATGGTGAATTTAGTCTGTCTAGACTCTAGAGTTTGCCATTATCAAAACTAAGTGAGAGATGAAGAGAAACGCCAAAAGTAGCGCTAAAAGCGCATTTCTACGACGACGTGCCCTTTATAGATAACGTGACACCGTCAGATCGACTCCGTATACTCAGCCCGGTGCAGCGGTCGACGTCGCTTCCGTTTGTGACCTGCTCTTCCGTCGCTCTTATGCCTCTTAGCTTCGGTGGCTCTGTCTCCTCACGCCTTAATTTGTCAAAGAATAGCGCGGAGCGGAACGTAGTTGTCTGAATTCGAACCGCTGTGCCAAGAAACGTCCGGTTGGGGATGTGCCAGCTAGGGCTAAAGGGATCCTGGGTTCGAGCCCCACCCTGCCCGTCTCGATCTGGATGAGCATCGTACCGGCGTGCGGTCGTGTATCACTACTGCGTGGTGCACGTTAAAGACCCCAGGCCAGCGGTTTGTACTGCACTGGCTAAATTGCTCATCTACAGCGAGTGACTCGTCGCAACTTTAAAATGGCTGACCAACTACACGCTGTATAAATATCCCCACAACCCATATTTTTATTTCTGATAGTTATCTGTTAATAATAGGCAAGTATTTTTGTTAATTAATGCTTTTTACTTGTAACCTGCGTCCGCAGCTGTGGAGAACGTTGTACTATAAAGGGATCATTTCTTTATTCGGTGTGCCTTTTTTTATGAATTGAGCCGTTTGTAATTTTATCCTATGCATTGTATTGTCGCTGAATTTGTGCTCGAGTGAGTGTTTAGTCTAGCTTTGCTTTATGCTTTTGCCTTCTTCGAGACTTCGTTCGTCTCAAGACACAACTGATGGATTCTACTGGGTCGCCGGGCCCCCATGGGGGCGAACGTGAACGCTGTAACGCTTACACTTAGTTTATAGAACCCCGCGTCGGAGATGTTTTGTCTTGTGCATGTCTGCTTTTGGGATCTCCACTGCGGAAGTGGTTTTGCTTCGTGTATAACTTCTCTGCCTACGAATGTGCTTTCTATTGTTTATGACTGCTCTTCACTCTAAAAAAGGGTGTAGTGGGTACACCCTCAGAGGGGTGTAAGAGCTGCCACATATACCACACCCGTAAAGCTGTACAAGTACACCCCCAAGACGAGGTGCATACATACACCCTTTTTAAGGTTGCATATGTGCACCCTTTTATACATTTTCAGCACTCGGGGAACACATATACACGCGATATTGGAGTGTGTCCCTACTCCTTTCCTACACACTCTCACTGTCGTTTCGGTGTGCAGGTACACCCCAATTTAAGGTGTACAAGTATTCCTTTCTCTACACCCACGCAATTTCTTGGGAGTAAAGATACACGCCCCAACAGGGTTTACTATTGCACTGTTGTTTAAGCCCACCCCGCTCATAGGGAACACAGGAGCACCCCATTCACTGGTGCACTGTAACACCTCTTTCTACACCCACTGAGCTTTGAAAGGTTGGAAGCAGTCCGTTGAAGCAGAAATAAATTACACATCCACAATCAATGCTTCTAGCATTCTCAGATAGGTTTAGGAGCATTCCCATGCTCCTAAACCATTTGGTTTAGGAGCATGGTCATTTTGATAATACATTAATACTCTAAGACTATCCTAGTTAAATTTCCTGGTTGAGAGCTTTATCTGTATGCATTTACTATGATAACTATAAAAATACAGGAAAAACATTAGAACAGCATTTATTGGTTTATAATATCCTTCCAATTTACTTCCAACAAAAGGTGTCAGCTTTCCTGGAGCATGCTCAATGTTCAAAGCAAGGTACAATAAAAAGCATTAAAGAACTTAAATCATGAAATGCATTTGTAGTAACGTTCTTTGTCATCTCGGAATGTTTGGCGCCGCATGACGCTTTTCCAGAAAACTCCTGTGGCAGACCTTACGTGGATCCTTAAAAAAAACACAGATACATGGCAATTAGTAAAAGTATGTTTGAGACAAGTCCAATCTTATCTTTGGTATCAGCTGAGGAATGAGGAAAAATGCTTTGATAACAATTTAGGATGCAAGAGGAGGAGGTAATCGTCACATGAATTTAAATGCAATTAAGGATTCATGCCTACCAGATTCATTCAAAGAGATATCATCATTCAGCTGGTCAGGTGTGAGCTGCAAAATCCGACATGCAAAACAAAAAAAAACAAAAAAAAAAACCTGGAAACGAAAGCAAATCACACCGTTACTTCAATTTAGCTGTAGGCGAACTGAACAAAACACACAAATTAATCGGTAAGGTTAATCGATCAAGTGCCCAGCCCTACGCAAAGCCCCAATTAGAGACGTTTACTGTACTCGGTCTCGACAGTGGGAGGAGTGGGAGGGTTAGCATACTGGTGCGTGAATACTCGCCACGCGGACGGCGTCTCTAAACGTAAACGTAGGTGAAATTCCACTCAGTTTTATTTTGTCGAAGTCCTAGCAGCGAAGCATAACGACTAACGTAATCCTATGCCAATACGTTATTAAAACAAAAAATAAAAAAATAGTAGGGAAAGTGTACGTTACCAATTAATTTTCGAAAAGGTAACCAATGAATACGTTGTACTCCGGTGTCGAACAAAGAAAGTAACGCGACACCGGCAATGCCGTTACGTTGCAATGGTTATAATAGTAATACCTCACTGCGCACCGGTGGTTTAAAAAAATCCGTTTTAGTTTGCAACGCTTCATCACTGTCACACTTTCTTATTCATTTTTCGACATCGCATGTTTATATGTACTACATTCATACTTCTGCTGCGATGATAGTTTTGAAATACTAGACATGCGAGTGCTGATGCTTCTTGGAATAAAGGAAAGCAGCTGCGAGGAAAGTCAGACACAGCTGCTCTTTATTTGATTGAAATCTCGAAGTTAGCGATGGATTTGATTTCTCCATCAAAACCACCCACGCTTACATCGCAAGCCGTGCGCCCAGGACACTGGGGTTCAAGTACGGACGAAAGATGGTAGATACTGTGCTTCTTGTGTGTTTTATTTTTTTCGCATACCCTGCGATCGTAAGACAGGCATTTATGAGGTTAACTTGCGCGCCTGCCGGCTCGGCTTCCAGATAAAGCGGAAGCTTTCATAATTGAATGTGAATCTACTGCCGGTCAAGCAGCTAAATGTTACACGGACGACACCTTCTAAAAAATAAAAAATAAAATGTTTCGTCGAAATTTAATTACACGCCTGTATGTAACGAACGAACGACGGCAGGCAAGTATCAGTGCTGAATTGTCGTGCGTACAAAAACAATGTTTAAGAATAAAACTGTCTTTGCCGGTTTGACCCTTCTTTCGATCGCTTCGTACAAGGAAATATTACAACCGAAATATTTTGTAATGCAATATTTGCCTATTGGATATATTTTGAGAAGCGTTACGAGGTGATATCTAAATATTTCGCAGTCAAATCTTGTAGCGTAATGTCGGTGGCTTCTATTGTACGACTGTTCGTCCCTGCCTGAAACCCCTTTTTAAGTTTTCAAGGTTAAGTATTTGGTTGTCTGCCCTGTACGCACATGCGCGATTTTTTTTAAATGCTCCCAATACTAAATATACTTTGACCTAATATTTCATACAGGTTCGAAAATACTCGCCACCAGAAAGAGCAGTATAGGCTTCCGTGAAGTTGCGTTGAAAATAAAAATGAGAAATAACTCCGGAGTAGACAGATCGGTTTATCATAATGAGCTCCTTATGCGCCACTTGTAGTGCGATTCGTTTCACGGCATCCCGTAAACAAATGCCAGTGATCGAGCCTTCTGATATTTCAAATTTACGCCCATTCTGAAAGCCACCGATATCACGAGATCCACCTGACCGGGCCATCGTTCCCGCACGACCAAAAGAACGAAGAGGTCCGAGGCATCGTCTGCGTTCGCCCCCTCCGATTCTCCTCTGCCCCACGAGATGGCGCCACTGTCCAACAGACGGCCGGTTTCTGATTGGCCGCTCGGGGCACCTCCTTCCTCCGGTTGCCAGACAAGGCGGGGCCTTCCGAGCGCCCCCTCGGAAGCGGCGGGCCGTCATCAATCAGAGTCCGCGTCCTGCATTGCGTGAGAAACGGCCCCAAAGACGCAAACAAGCCAAATTTTTCCCCCGCAATGACAACAGACCACGGCGTCCACGTCGCGCCCAGCCCGCTGCCCGGAGACGCCGCCATGTCATCGGCCAGCTAGCGACGGCCGCGCGTTTTTGGGCCGGACTCCAGCGTTTGCGAAGAGTGCGGCACCGCGTCGCCGTCGCCGCCGCCTTTGCTGCGACCGTCTGCAAGTGTCGTCTGCCATTCGCCCGTCGATTCTGGCCGCGCCGCCGCCGCCGCCGCAAAAAGATGTGTCCACCGTTCTGACATCGTCACCGTCGTCTGCTCTGCCGGGGGATAGTTTCGGTGTGCAGTGATCGGATCGTGGCGACGACGCCGCCGCGGCTGTGACTTCGGCTCCGGCTGTGAAAGCTTCCTGGGACGCTGCCACCGCAGCCAGTTGTGCGGCCAGTATGAGCCACCTGAGTGCGATGTACGCGACCAAGCGGCGACGCCGGAATTCCAAAAGGTAAACAGCGAAAAAAACGCCATCTTCTTCGACTCACTCGGAAAACTTTTCGACCGACCCATACCCATGTTTGCGCGAAGGATTCGCGACCGAAAGCGTGGGAGCACGTGAGCGCGGTTGTGTCCAAGAGGTCGCGTGGGATCGCGCGACTTGCGTTACGTGACGGGACATCGCGTGAGTGCTACACGGGAGGGGGATGCCAAAGAGCGTGCACGCCTGCGCTATGGCGTGCCTACTATACAGCCGCGGGAATTCCTTGTGATTTTCTTTGTTGTCGGTGTTTTGTTACTCTACTTTCTCTATTTTCCAACCTTCGAGTTTTCGTTTTCTTTATTTTATCCGTTCGCCGCGTTCCGTGATGGCGTGTTCGGGAGCAGCTTGTTGAGCAGCTCGTCATTTTGTCACCTGAGATGTGCCGAGCTTCCGTATGCGGCGCGTCCGTACATTTTGATTAGTTCCACAACAAACGTTGGCCCGGCGACGATGTTTTACAACGGGCGAATTTTAGCCCACTTTTGATCACTTTACAATATTGACAGATGGGCGAAGTGGTATCTTCCATCGAATCTATGTAAAACGCGTTACTTACAAAATAAAAAAAAATGTAATTTGTGTTTCTTTTTTTGTATGTGTATTTATACTGAACGCAACTATCGCCTATAGCGGTACTCGTATATAACAAAGGCATTGTTTTCGGTATCTAGAGGTGAATTCAGCTCTCTTTGGCCGTTTTCTGGGCAAATTTCTTAAAGTTTGATTGTCGAAGGCGCATACTTATGTCATTAGATTTCTGAAAAAACGCAAAAGCACGTTTTCACTTTTTTTTTATTTTATTTTTTTATTCGGAAAGTTCACCAGGGTATTTTGGTTTCCTATCTTCATCCGTAAAGCGGACTTCTGGTCATGCACGCTTACTCGCGGGCGAAGACGCCTTCAAAGGGGCTTTAACCGTGGTGCTTTGTGACATGAGAACCATTAAGATTCTACGGATTCATCGAACTAGACTTAAGAGATGCTGTGTGCAGTGGGGCAAATGAATGAAATCAAAGTATATAGGGGCTCGAGGTTACTTAACCGCCCATAGTGGGTCTTTTTGATAGCACCTGTTCCCAAATCGAGGTTGTATTAGAAGATCAAATGGGACAAACGACTCCCGTCTTTTAGAACCTTCGTATTAAAAGACAGGAGCGAGAATAAGTATAAAACAACATAATTCACTTTGTCACTCGATGCAGAGAGAAACTTCGATAACAGGGTGATGAACGTTAAAATATTAATTGGAATGCATACGAAACCATGGCTACTTAGGCATGAAGACTTGCCCAGAGCTGCAGAGAATGTGTATCATGTTCGGAAGAAGTTTTAAAGGCACAATAGCTGTTGAATTTTCCATTCATGATTCCATACGCGAGCAACGCGTGTTTTAATGTTTGGCGACACGACAGGCCTACAGTAAATCTGCAGCTCGAGTCACAGTAGTGTATACATTAGTAGACGTACGTGGTGAAATAAAAATAGGACTCCGTGCTCAAGAAATGTATATATGATCCGCGAAAAGGCGATATAGCGACGTATTTAAGTGGTCTTTTTCAGGCTGTTTTCCTTTTATTCGGTTCACAATCTCAAATCAAGCTAAAACAGAGAAGGTGCAAAGTGTCTTCATTCACGCAAGTCCGGCGTCCAATCTGTATGACTTAATGAATCGCACATGAAATTGCTGAATACATCGTTCCTTTGAACTAAAAATTAAAAAAAATATATATATCAATTTTCTTTCTGTTGCAGCTAAAAAAGAAAAAAAAACTCCTGCCAATGGTGCTTCGTAAATTTCGATTGCTTCGTTCTGATATATGTATTGAGTTTTGGATCCCATTGCACACTAACCCGTGACGCAAAATGTTGTATCTGATGAAGCTTGGCCATCTTGTTAGAAACCCTCGCTGAATCATGACGAGAGGCGGCGTTCAGAGCGAGCATAGAACGAACTGCGAAATCAACACGCGTGCTTCATCACAATACAACATGGTGTGGTTTTGTATAGAGTATACTTAATGGCATCGCAATAAATACACGTGTATTTTCATCCCCAACAAACGTTGAGAGGTTTTCCCAACTTGTGCGGCCGTCGAAAGATCTTCGTTTGTACACTTCACGACATAGTTAGCGCGAATACGACATCGGCACTTTCTTGAATTTTTCTCAGAAAGAGAACTGACAAAGAAGCGCTCTAGTTCACCGATTAGGATGGTTCTCTGAACGAATACTGCACTAATGCATCAATTATTTAAAAAAAAGGGGGGGAATGCAAACAGGAAGGACTTGCGACGAGCTCAGGCCTTTTTAAAATACTTCGAATAACCCACCTGTTAATCGAATAATGCAGTAACGTCCGGCAACTTTTTAACCGATGAATTGGTCAGAAATTAGGCTTTCTGTACGGTTCTCACGAGCATCATCTTCATCCCAGTCAAACATAACGTAAAGAATTCTGTAAACGGCGAGAGTTGGGCTCTTGGGACGAAGAATTTTTCCAAAGCGTCCGCGAACGCCTTTCTTCGCGCCTAAAAGTGCATCAAGATATGGCGATCGTCTACGTGATAATCTTTCTACCCACTTAATCTGGCGCGGGAACCAGCCTCAAGATCGTTGCGAATGTGTGCGGCTGATATCTTTTTTGAAGTTGCGTTCTGTTTTCCACGTTGTCCACTGTAGGCGCGTGAATATGGGTGTGGGAATACTGGTCTGAAATCGCGCGTTGTCATTGCTTCAATCACTGTAAAAAAAAAAAAAAAGCCGTCATGTCGCGTTTTTTCTCGCACTGCGAAATTAAGCACAAAGCTTTTTTAATGTGTTTTTAAGTGTAACGTCACATGAATTAATGATGTACGACTATTTCCTCATAAATAACACGCTCCCCGGTTACATTCAATTTTGGAACTGACATGCTTGACGTCATTCAAAATAAGTATACATCTCTTTTGTCCTCTCACCGTTTACCATCAATACTTCAACAATTATATCACCCCCCCCTTCCCATATTACCAACCGCTGCACCCATTAATTTACTGATTAAGAGTCACCGAGCACTCGGTTGAAAATTATTAATCGGTGTCCAGCCGTCGCCGTCATCTGTTCTGGCCACCAACGCAGCACTTTGTAGACAGCGCCTCGCAATAGCGAGCGGTAGTACACATCTCACGTTTTATTGACGAACCTATGTTCTGTCAAAGTGACTCTTATGAAAGTTTACGTTTACATTTATTTGAACTGAAACGTACACTCTAAAAATGCTCATGTGTTCACTTTCCCGCAATGATTGGTTCTATTCGTTAGCGGTGGGTGGTATCCGGTCGCCTTTTCCGAAGATGCTTCTTCCCAAAAATTTCGTATAGCAGAAGTCAACATATACCTTTGTTGGTATACTTTTCAAATCGATTTGTATACACTGTCCTTCAGTGGCCTCGTTGCTAGAATTTTATTGAAGAACATAGGCAGAGCTTTTTCGAGATGCTTTTGAAAAGTAGATCAGTTACATTTACTCGAATTGAAATTATGAAGGTGCAAAAACAGTTAATTTAAGCGCCTAAAAATACAATCCCAGTATACTTGCTCGAAAAGAATAAACGTAGAGTGCGATTCTTTGTAAAATAAATCATGACGTCCAAACTATTTTCTTATCCTTTTGCAGAGCCCGAAAAGGGTATTGTTTAAGAAGGTCTGTTAAAGTTACTCCAGAGTATGAACTGTATGGATACAGGTATTTATGCCAAAGCGTTTACCTTAGGTGCGTATCTATTCTGATTGCATACCTAAATTTGTAAAGGAAAAAAATGGCATATACCTAGTTTTCACTTCACTAAGTGATTTATTTTTTCTAATTCAATTTTTTTATAACATTCATTATGTAACCGATGCCCGAGAAATATTTTAACCGAGGGGAATACCAAGGGATACTGAGATATCTTCCTCGGTTCATTCATTTGGGAAATGCTAAGTTTATATACTTACCTTCTGCGATGAAACTAAAGTTTTATTTTAATCGCTATGGGTAGTTTAAGAAATATAATTAAATAAGACGTCATCGCGAAATTTTGTGAATCATAGCAAAAGCTTTGATCTTTAAAAGCAACGTCCGGCAGCTCTTCAGACTGTGTAAGAGAAGATACCATGCAAGCAACACTCAATCTTCATCACTTTCTTAGCGATGATAGGTAGATGCTTCCTCCGAAACATTTCGCAGCAACAGCATCTGCCAAACCGCCTTTCATGAGCACACAAAATGAACAGATGATGATAATGATCTCGGTCTCGTTTTGAATGGGGCATAAATCAATCATTAGACTGCGGTATTCGGGCGTGATTCCACCATGTAAGGCCATCTTGTGCACATACATACTGCGTGGGTCATAAAGGTCGTTGGCCCTTCGAAGGCCCCGCATAGGTTAGCTTCTTTACGTACTGAGCTAAGATCCTGTACAGAGGTGACCGAAGATAGTGCATTTGGTGTATCGAAATTTCAAAGAATGAGTTTCGGTAATGAGTAAACAATTTCGAGCGTGAATTCTTTACCGCTCATCACTAAAATTCATGCGATGAAGAATAACTTGATTTGAAGTCGTGGGTAATTAAGTAGGTGACTGTAATTAAAAGAACCCACAGGTTATTCTAAAAGGTGTCACTGTTACTGAAATGTCGTTGTATCCAGGCAGGGGTCGCTGAACTTTTCCGTAATTAATAAAATCTAATATTCGTAATTAGTTGCTTCGTAAATCTTCAATCTGTAAACAACGCCATGGTCCGCAAGTGTAAATGTGCGTGTTGTACAGCTAGGAGTTTGGGGACATCATTCACTGATCATTAACTCATTCATAATTGGTACTTCGCGTGCCCCACAAGAAAGCACTCCATAAAGGGACTTATTACATGTCTAACCATAAGCTCACCCAAGATGGCATTGTAGCGTCACTCGGCAGTAACCGAATGGCGGCTTTAAAAATAAATAAATACTTAGCTGAATACGTGAAATTATTGTATTTAAAATGACCTGTCGTAATTGTATTTTCTCCAGGTTTTTTACACGCTAA
>JAZHYW010036933.1:0-17676 GCA_037355805.1 Ixodes ricinus
CTTGCATACGTGCTCAAACTGTGCCAGAGCTGTAATCACTGAACTCTACTTCGTTTCAGCTTCCGTCCGAGCGCAGCCAAAGGCTGGGGGACGGTTCGCAACTTCGAGAAGAGCATTCCTACGCACCACAAAGTAGTCCGCAAAAGTATATATATATATATTTTTTTTTAAATAGCTGTTTTGTGCGTAAACGTTGCACAATATTCCAGATGTGTACAGCTGAGAATGATTTGCAACTAAAGGAATGAATTATCGGAAGTTTATGTTTTTATTAATATATGTCAATGCATGTGGTTTGGTGAAAACACGTACATCCGCTGGCAACACTGCTGCAGTGCTCGCTCGGTTTTTCGGTTTTTCTGTGTGATTTTGTTCCCGTAATGGCCGAATCATGTGCTTCGCTGCTTTCCTCACCGAGTCGTTTCAAAACGTCCTTTCGCAAAGGCACGTTTGGGCGTCAGGCGCGAAAGGTCGTGATGAATGTCTACTTTCAAATTCGGCAGGAGACTCCGGCCGCGTCGTACCGCGAATGCGTTGTAAACAAGAAAAGCGTCCGGGCCACTACAATTCACTGATACGCGGCGGAATCAGGGCACCCCTTTACCTGTCGATCACGTTGAACGCCGAGAAGCTGGTGGAAAGGCCTGCGCCTCGAGCCCCGGTATATCCAAACAATACAAGGAAACATCAACGGTCGGGTCATCGGGCACCTTGCAATGTGTACTTACATCTCGAAACTATGCCGAACAGGATCGAAAGCTCGGACAGACGCCAGCGGCCAGCCTACGTACTGACATCTCCTGACTAAATTTCAGAACGTGGAAGGGCACATTTTAAACCTGTAGCAGACGATACCGTTGGTACACACGTAGCAGACGAAATACTCGGCGAGCGCGGGCGGCGCTGACGACCAGCGGCGAAGCGGAGGGATACAAAAGTGCAGGTGAGATCGCGTGACCTGTTGCCGGCGTGTGATTGGCTCCGGCCACACGTAGCTTTGGCTGCGCTCGGACGGAAGCTGAAACGAAGTATAGTATCGGATTATTAACGCACGATACTGCCACGCTTTCCTTCTCAATTCAAACCTTCAAACGAACAACAACAAAAAATCATAGAGTGAAAGTTCGGTGAGCACCAGAATCAAATATATATTGCAAAGTGAGGGTATTGAAATTATACAGGTGCGCTAAATTGGCTTTTAATGGGTATATGATACAGTGTTGTCAAATTGCTATTTTACCCTCGTGCAGAGCAAGCATTCAATTTCTTTCCTCAAGAAGTAAACTTTAATCATAAAAGCGCTTAAAAAAATTATAAGCAAGCCTTCCAAGACGTGAAAACACTTTGAACTAAAAAGCCAGTATAGAGCCAATTGTTACAAAAAGATACATGACTGATTGGGCAGCCTTGATAAGCAAAAACTATGCTTATGAGAGATATTTATGCTTGCTAAGATGTTATGTTACTTCAAAAGTGAAGTAAACTATTAAAGTTAAGTTAAGTAAACAAAAAATAAAAGAAATAATAATTGTCAGTGCATAACCCTTTTATTGTCAAACACACAGGAAGCATTAAAAAAATGATGAACGTTTCCAGTGTATTCAGCAAATATAAAAAAAGACGCAAAATATAAGAATTATTACTATGAAAAAGGAAAGCAAGAACAACAAAAAGCTCAAGATTAGGGACACTTGGCGTTGTGTTGTGTTTGTCCAATTTTTAGCCTCTCTAATTTTTTTATTTTTTTATTATGATTGTTTGTCCAGCTCGCCGCGCAGTAACCCTTTTTTCACTACCCTGATCTTTTCTGTTTTCCCCTGTGTTTTGTTAGAATATAGACCCTCTTTGAAATTCAGTCTGGCCACTTTGATCACTATCATCATCTGAAAAATGGCATATGTGCCGCACTAATGGCGGCCTCTGTTTACTGTTGAAGGGAGAAGTTGAAGATGCTCCTTAGCCAGATAATCGGAGGCTTATACACTCATGACGTTAGCACGATATGCGAAGCAGGAATTGAAAGCAAGATCTGCGTAAGCGTTCAGTTCTAGCTCGGGCCCAGTCAATCTGTTGGTAGCATCAAGGTGCTCCAGAGCCCCTTGAATTGTAGAACTTTATCAAGCCGTCTACGTGGGTTGACGCTTCGTTCTGATCTGACTGGTTGCATCTTCGTTTCTACCGTCACTGAAAGAGATCGGGAAGGAAATGTACAGTGAAGCGCACACTGTCGTTTGCTGTTGACTTGCCAAATTGACGGCGCCGATAAAATACGGCAGACTATACATTTTTATTGCCGCCATTAGCACGGCAAAAGTTAAACTGTCATTATAGCCACCAGATAGCTACTGAATTTCGGGAAGGGTCTATTGTAGGCGTCTTTTTGCATCGGTAAAATTCGTGCAGCAGCTGTCGCCGCGGCTGTTTTTTGCGAACCAAGCAACTGCCTCTGCGTTCATGGCATATGTGGTCACTACCTTTTCCTTTCTTTGTTTTGAAATCTGTCACCAACCGAACGACACAATGGTTTCAGCAAATAATAGCTCGCGCGAACCACGTGATTGGAACTTGGAAACTACATCGGGTTGCTTTGGTTTCTGTGTGCCTGAAGCGCCCAAATTGCTTCAGGAAAGCAAAAAACCAAAACTGCATTATTGATGGGATGAAAAAAATTTATAATATTTTACTTGTGTTCAGATTACGTTTCTTTTTGTTCCTTGGAGGAAGAGCTTTCCTCCCACCATGGACATTTTCCCCCGATTCGGCAGCCCTCGCACCTAAGTGTAACCATCTGCCTTCTATGTCTGAAGAATCAATGTTTTAGCCTCATGTTGTAGGCTCGAATAGATCGATTGCAAGTTGCGACAACAGCTACAAGAAGAGGCAGAGTTATCCGTCAAACTGCTAAAAACAAAACCTCTTCCAATCTTTACGCATAATGTCGCTCGCACATGCTTACGACCAACATCAAAGTTCACCGTTCGTTCGGTGATATATCCATTCATTCATTCATTTAATTCATTTATTAATACTGCTCAGCCCACACAGGGCTCTTACAGGATGAAATAAAAATACATAGCGAACACAGACAGGTCGCTAATACAAGATAAGAATTTTCCCTAACAACAAATACAATATAACACAATACGGACAAGAAACAAAAACAAGTACATATAAATTAAACTCTAAATGTTACAGCACTCAAAGATCAGGAAGAATCAAAGGAACTCATCTCCAGAAGTTGATATGATACTAAGTGTAGTTAAATATATTAAATGTAATGGAGTAGCACACAAAGCAGTCGTTTCAATATTTTTAAGAAATGAGCTTAGTGACGTTGATGAAACAGTGGCATTTGGAAGCAGGTTCCATTCGTTTATGGCTCTAGGAGTTCACACTGTCACTCCAGTAAGGGGGATATTCACCGGGCGCCATACATGAATGCGCTGTTTAGAGCGCATGCTCAGAACGAGCTCACATTAATAGGCTGCTAAGACCGGCAATCTCGATATACTCAAAAACAAACAAACAAGGGTGTAGCCCTTACATCCCATTGTCAGAAATACCCCGACACCCGTAAACTTAAGTTGGACGTACAGGGCACTGACATTCAACCAATGCCACTAACTCTCTCGAACGGCTTTATAGCCGAGTTGCACAACTTATTAAAATAGCCTAAGTAAATGTCTCTAACTGTAAAAAAAAAAAACTTTTTTTTGTTTTGTTGCAAATTTTAGTGTATTTTTCTGTACTATAATTGATGCGTACTTTAGTTGTTTAATATGTTATGTCGCACCGTCATCCAGCCTATCGTAAAAGTTTGGGCCGTCAGTTTGACATCAGTGCGCTGTCCGGCGGAACTGGAGTTTTGGGGTGTCGTATATGTGACAAGGGTGTAAGGACTCACCCTTCTTTTAGAGTGGTGTGGAGTGCTACGTTAAAAAAAGAATTAGGTAAGCTCGCCATCAGCACGCGCTCAGTAGCCGCGCACCAACGTTACTAAAACACTCAGTTGGAAACTCACCTTTGAAGCCTGGGCCGCTGGCGTCCACCGAGACCGAGCTAAATAGCGATGACAATGCCACCCTTGAGCGACGAGTTGAAACATAGAAGTTGCTTTATATGGCTACTGCTAGAGTCACTGAATGTTCCCAGAGTACCGAAACTCCCAGGCTCGAGGTGCCAAGATGGCGGCTCAATATTTTTTCTTTAGTGTGGTCACAATGAGTTTTTAGAAAACATGTCTTTGCGTAAAAAACAAACGAAAACAAATTTTTTATAGGAACCTTAGTTGGAGACTAGTACAAAATAACAGGCTCGTGATCTTCTCTAAGATCCTTAGTTTACAAGGTTTTGTGGCACAATTATTATTGTTTTTATACAACCATGCCTTACCGGTGATTTCAGGTAGCGCGTCCCGACCTGGGAGCGTCCTAACTTCGGTAGTAATTTGCGGCGCGTCCGCTTGGGAGACAGGGGTTGGCATCCCTGAAACCCTTCCTACCGTATATGTTTCGGCGCCAAAATGGACGATTAAAGCCAAGATAGAACGCTAACAGCGGACGCTATCGATTGCGATACTCGAACCGTTACAGCAGCCGTGTAGTTCCCCAAGTGGCCACTACGGGAGAAAATGACGGCGTTGCGGTCGACATTAGCTCGGTTCTCGAGCACTTACTGCACTTCTACTGGTTAAGAAACGTTTTCGAGCAAGGGCAGGAGGAGGAAACAGACGGAATGCTGGAGGAGGAAACGTCCTCCTCTTTTAGCATTCCGTCTGCTTCCTCCTCCCCAGCCGGAAAACTTTTTTTAACGTGTCACTGACCGTAGTGAATACTCCATATAGGCCGATCTAAATAGCGAAGCTTGGACCGCTGTCGCGATGCATCAGGATGACTTCATTCGACATTCGATATTTCGCAACGTTTAGAAATGTACAATGCATCATCGCAGGCATTGATGATTCGGAGATGCGATTGGAACATTGACTTCGCAGAGATCCGAACTGTCATGCACGTGGTGACTCGCGGCTCGAACAGTGCTCCTTTTGAAACGTATCTTTTGGCACCGATACAGGGATCTGTAGAGCGTTTTCTCTTTCCTGTCGTTTTCTGCCACGTGGGCTCCGTATTTGGTATTCGGGACGAAAAAAAAACAAAAAAACCTTGCAACCTGGAATATGCGAGAAAATATATATGACGGCAAAACAAGTATGTGTGACAATCACGCATTTTTCGTAAATAACTTCCAGCGGCGTAAAGAGATCAAAACGATGTTTTACCGCGTCCCAGAAGGGACGGCATTCAAGATGGCTGCGGGCTTGTGGAAAAGGTTATAGACCGTTTTTCTGCTCACAAACACAAGCCGTTTCTTGCCTCTCGAGAGACTTGCGGTCGCTCCGTATCGGTAGGCGCTTCCGAGGCCGTTGATGTCAAAATTCCTGGGACGATGAAGTTCGACAAAAAATCGCGAAGTTGGGGATTTCACGAGGTCCTTATATTAGCCCCCGAGCGGGAACGATTGGAGCGCTGCGATCGTCTCGATGGTGACGTAGAGTGACAAAACGAGGCCAGATATTTCCTCCGCTTTGCTTCGCTTTGGTCGTGTGCTTTAGCGTATGACAGCAGAAAGAGGCTAAGTGTGTTTTGTTTTTGCTATCACGCAAAACGTACGTATGGGACGAAACCTAAAAACAAATTCGAATACGCCAAGCGAAGCGATCGGAAGTTGCGTATAAGTTACGATGGAATCCTGTCGATAGCTTCACGGCCGCCAACACCGCCCATGAATACGCTCGCCGTGGAGACCAACGACCATACGCCCGCGCCCTCGCGCGCTTCCCGACTTCAAGCAGCAAACGAAGAAGCGCTCGATTCGCGGGTTCGGAAGCAACCACAACAATCCCGACGTATTCAGCGTCAGCTCAAGATGGGAAGGCCAAGCAAGGTGGGTCGGACAGCCTGAGCTCGTACAGGCTGCCTACGACCAGCGGCCTCGATAAAATGAATATGATTCGCGCTGTACCTTTTTTATTAATATTACTTTATGCGGTTTTGATTTTGTATGAATAGTTTGAATCTTGACCCTAGATCTTTGGGTTTAGAAGGTGAAACGTAACTCTTCGTCGTCCCCTCGTCATTTTTGGAGTGTTGTGCGGTGGTGGCGGATGCTCTCGTCGCGGTGGGACACTGGTCAATTCTAATGGCTGCTTTCTTTGCTGTAAGCTAAAATGAACACGCATATAGACAACCCTCGCATCATCTGGGACATACACTTTATTTTCATGTCTCTCTAAAACTGCAGTTAAAAAAAAAAAATCAATCAGAATTACACGTATCAACGCCTGCTCGGCCTCGTCGCGATTGGTTTCTATATTCTCTGCCAGCCTGTTTCCGACAGGCGAGGAAAAAAATATAGATCTCGCTTCCGAACTTATGCTGTATAACAGAATCTATCTATCTGGTCGCTTGGCGAGCCTCCGAAGCCATGACGACGACCGATTTGCTCGTGGTAAGTACGATAACACAAAACTGAATCACTGGGTCCTGTTTCATAGGTCGCGACGCCACTGTTGTCGTGCTGTCTGAGCCTAATTTTGACGGGAAGTATAGCGAAAGAGTTAGGTCACGCGCTACCCCAAACTCTGGTTCAAATGAAGCGATCAAACGATGAATTGTGAACGATACACCTCAACATACCAACGAAGTGCGGAAGCGGCCACGTGACAATTGGCATTACGCCACGACAAGAGGCCGCCAGGTGGCGCCACGCCATTTTTTCGGGGCTTATGAGAAAGGCTCGATCGCCTTGCGGGACTATTGAAAAAAATCTCCAGCCAATCTCTCGCTAACCGGTCCTTTGGCTAGCTACCTTGAGCACTGGTCATAAAATATTTCGAGAACGTTGCAAGAAGTGGTGCTGCAGGGGATTGCTTGTCCTCCCATTTGGCCGGAAGTTCACGGGGACGTAAAAATGCAACAGGGCCTCGCTTGGTCGCTTTTATATAAAGGGTCTGTTCTTTTAATTCTCTGACAAGCCAATTTGGCGCGCGTTGATTTATACACCAACTCGCGGGTCCGACGTTACGCGGCCGTGGTGGCGCTGCTGTTGGCATGGCGCATGCGCAGTGTTGTTTCTAAAACTGCGGGTCGGTTTATAGACGCTTTCAGGCAACTTTGCGTAGGGCTGCCATCGCTGGCATCACGTGAACCATCCGCCGTTGCCAGCCTCTAACTCTCCCGCTGCTGCGCTACGTGTGTATATACCACTGCGTACTGCGTTTGGCCAGCCCAGCCAGGGTGTTAGTTATGATGGAATCTTACTGTGAATGGGTCCACGACACATTATTATAGCCTAGCCTTCAGAGACCATGTAAGTTCATCGCATTTGTTACGTTTTTGCCGGAAGTGAGAGTAGTTCAAACCAAGTGCGACTTCCGCAAATGTCGAGTTGACACAACAATGCAATCGCAGTCTTATCCATCGCTGCACGTGCGTACTTTACTCGTCGCGTTCTTGTTTCTCGCTGCATACGGGCACTTTAATCGCGTTGGCGATTTGGCAAGCGAAAAACTTGGCGATCAGCGACGGGCTGGAGCCGTCGCTGAGGCGGATCGCTCGCAGTTGCTCGTCGCATCGCTCGGTTGTAGTATACATTTCTAGTAAACTTCACTCGTCGCCCGGGAGTTCGGTCGCATACGGTCTTGGCGCTACGCTTCGTCGTTCATCAGAAGAAATATCGTGTTCGATGTTGAGTGCATCGGAACGAGTTACGGCAGACAACCTTGCGTTGGGATAGAGAGTCTTTGCGCGAAATAGCAGTCGCTAATTTGCGAGCGCGGCCCGGAAAAAGTGCAGCCAGCCAGTCCCGTATTAAAGATGCTTTGCTCGGGCTGTAAAGTATGAATCGCCTGCATCGAAAACGACACCAAGCACAGCCACAGTCCATCTCGCTTCAGCGGGACATGTCCAGTGCACACAGCGTGGTTCACGACCTTTACGTCGCCACTGCAGTTTTTGCAACCCACTACAGAGCATGTCTTGGCCGTTGGACGCCGATTACGTCACATAAACACCCTCAAGCAATGTATCCAGAATGCTTGCGAAGGCCAAATACAAAACAGCAACGACGGCTAAAGCAAATACTTTTGGCTAAAGCCCCTTTATCCTGAGAGAAGTGGCGCCGTTCGTTGTTGTGGAAATGCTCGATACACGCGCCGCTCGCCACTTCTGGGAAGACTACATGGCATCTGAAAGCTGGCTCAGTGCTGCGCTTTGCCGAGCATGATCTTCCCAAGGGCTGCACGTTGCACGATGTCTCGTGCATCGACGCTACTTGCGCTACATTTGAGACATGAAGGGGCTTTGACGGTGGCTAGAGTTCCTGTATAGTCTCCCACGGGAGCCTATGCAGGAACTCGAACGATGAATGGATGGATGAATCCGGCTGAGCCGCTTTGGATCGGGCGGTAGCTTACGCCGCCTAGCCATTTTGTTTTACCATTTAAGCTTAGAATATTTAAATGTGAAAACTATATTCACTCCGCTCTGAAAAGAAAGTGAGGCTATAAAACCCCTTGCCATCAGTTAATAAGAAAATACCTAGTTTTCTCTCGCTTTCTGCCACCATTCACTTAATCTTTGCTTGGTAATCTCTACTGTCTTGAAATCCACTTTTCCTTCGCTGTCTCAAAACCCAATGTCTTTATTAAATCTATGTTGTCTTCGGTAGGCATAGGCTGAAGCCCTTTACAGTAGAGTATCAAGTGCTCAGCCGTCTGTCCTCCTCTCCACAAGCAGCGCACACTGTATCCATTTCCTGGTACTTCGCTCTGTATGTTCTGGTTCGCAAAACACCTGTCCTTGCCTCAAACAACAATGAGCTTCCCCTAGAATTGTCATAAATGCTTTCTTTGGCAATAACTGTTTTGTTTAATCTATAGCTTTCCAGAGCCGTCTTTGTCTGCATCTCCTCTAGCCACCGATCTCTTTCTGTGGCCTTAACTTTCTTCTTAACTGAGACCTGCTCTTCCGTAACTCCACTATAGCCTAAAACTTTCCTCTAATTCCTAGTCGCTGTCTCCACTTTGTGTCTATACTCCTCATGTATAAATAGCTGAAAACCTTTCGTGCCCAGTGCTCCTCATCCATTTGCCTCAACCGATCCTCAAATTCTATCTTGCTCACAGCTTCCTGCCCTCAAATGACGCCCATCCTATGTCCCCTCGACTCTCTGGTTTGGCGTTTTGCAATGTGCCCCCAAAGCCAGCCTACCTACTCCGCGCTGTTTTATCTCTAGTCTTGCATGCACTTCGGATTTCATGCATAGCACTGCGTTTCCAAAAGTCAAGCCAGGCACCATGACCTCTTTCCAAATCTCTCTCACCACCTCATACCTGTTGTAATTCCAAGGTGCTCTATTTTTCATTACAGCTGCATTTCTGTTGCCCTTACCTATTATATACTTTTCATGCTCACTGAGATATTCTGCACCCTACATGTTAATACAGTCGAATGTCGTTAACGTTCTAAACTCGAGGGGGACCGAAAATTTGTTTGAATAAAGCAAAGTCCGAACTAATCGGGAGTTTCCTCTCCTATAGAAGACGCATAGAGATGGGTGACGCATCTTGGTTTGAATTATCCGCCAGTTTGAATTAAAAGATAGTTTGAGATTAATGAGAGTCGACTGACATATCCAATGTCTGATTATGCTGTTTGTTTATACCTGTTTACTTACGTTTTCTCCTTAACACTGGGTTGCCTCTCGTGGCTTTGTCGGGGAGAGCGCCGACTGGTGGCGGCTTGGGTAACTGACGCGCTGAAAGCGTCTATATGAGATCACAACGCGCTAGTTGCGTCGTCCCCTGATACAGCGCGTGAATGTAACGTCCTTCTGCTCCTCAACACGCAATATGGAACGCATCTAGCTAGAGCATACTAACAGGAAATTACGCCGCAATTGTCGGCTCAAGGACAGCGCTTCTTCCGAGGATTACGGGATTACAAACCCTCTTCCCCGGTGGCTGCAATAGTCCGATTTGCAGTATATGTATACGCACACGAGCGCCGACCTTCTGGCTAAAATCGCAGATCGTCATCAGCTATTTGTAAGGATAATGGATGACTGGAACATCCTTCCCGTTCCAATAATTAGTACTATTTAAGGTTAAGGGTTATTTCGCATCCGTTGCGTGTTCTTTGAAACGAGGGGTTCCCCCTTAACCCTTCTAGATCGAGGGAGAAAACGTAAGAAAACACACTACGCGCGCACGCGCACGCACACACACACACACACACACACACACACACACACACACACACACACACACACACACACACACAATTTGACTCATTTCTTTTTTTCTATTTGGCTCACCGATTAGCGATTGCTAGGGAAACATCATCGATAGGTCATATCGGCGACCCATCGAAACAAGAGATGCTCGATCGAATCTGCATGTCGGCGTCATTCAATAGTAATTTGTCAAGCGCTTCTTTGGCAGCTGCTTGGCAGCGTTGGTCATCTCCTCCGTGTAAGGTTTACAGGGTCTCGTCCCCTCACTTTATATAATCACGCAAAGATCACGTGGTGTTTGGAGAAATGTGGTGTGTGTGTGTATGGGGGATCATCGCTGCGTAAGCTTGGCCCACGCTGATCCATGAGAGTTATAGCCGTTTCCAATGCTTACAAAAATCAAAGTCCACACGTGCTCAATCAAAGTCCAGTCTGCGCTCGCGCGCAATTGCGAGCCAGCCAGAAAGTCCGTGTGCACTACCACACAAACACAGCAATGAACGCGCCCTCAAACGCTTTTATGGAAAGGTGTGCTATAGACGCTGACAAGTTAACAACGGCAGAGCGTCTCCCTCGAACGCCCAGACTTGTACTCGCGCTTGTTGCCTTCATTCCTGCTTTGGCTGTACGTGCACGATAGGACCTAACGAGATGCTGAAGCATTGTCCAACTCGCCGCAGCGGGGCGCCAGTCACGTGGCTCTCATCCGTTGTCTGCCGCTCGACCTTTTCCATTTCGGCGGCAGCTTCTCGTGCCGATCTACCGGGCTTTGTCAGTATATATAGGAGACTATGGTCAGTGACTATGATCGCAGACATCTTTATGTGGCTATTATATACTCAAGGCTACGAGCGCACCTTGAGCGCCGATCAAAGCTGTGCACGCGCACTTTTCGCTCGTGAAATGCCACAGAACGCTGTTGGCGGGATATATATCACAGTCGCACATACTTCTTTCATGCAATCGAATTTTTGTCTGTTTTCGAAAGTTATTCGGGCAACATTGGTGGTCGCCATTTCTTGGGTACAGGCGTGTGACGCTAAGACTACGTGCCCAAACAATGGCGCACAGGCAATGGCGCACACTTTTGAACGGGGTCTTTTGCAGGAAGGTTTTGCCCGCTCGTTGGTTAGTAAATGTGTATTATTTGCCTATTCAGTCACGTATTACAATAATCTGCGCTTAGTGTTCCGCGTGCCCCCGAGGTTCTTCCTGTATGTTTATCGAGAATCTTCCATAATCCTCGTGTTTAAGGTCAGCGTTTGCTCGGTCGGTCGTTCTGACGCTGCAACGCTCTCGGCGAAGCGGCTGATTCAGCGCAGTTGTGGATGGCGAGAGCGAAGAAGACCTGTTTATAAGCCAGGTTACTTCCTCGGTTAGCAAGTCAAAACGCAGGTAAAAAAATAAATATTCATCCGTAAGTTTTGAAAGCGAACGAATCTTCAACAACAAATTTGTACTTCTGGACGTATAGTCACGGTCGATAACGTCGAAACACGAAACCACCTGCTACGGCAAAAATGTTACAAAAGCTGGGAGAATTCACGATCAAAACGTCTACTCCGACTTAGCGGATCACACAAACTACCAAAAGGATAGACGTATCTCGCCCCCTATACACGTGGCATCATGAGTGCACAAATGAGGCGAGAGACCACCAGAGCGCCGAGGTCGTTAGTACACGCCGATGAGTCACAACGAACAAATCGCGACTCCGGAAATGTCCCCGGGTTCCAACTATATAATGTGGGCTTTCACATTTCACGGAGTAAATTCGGGCAGTCCATATACGTACACCCATGCAGGCGCCGGGGTGATCAGCCGCCAAATCGTCGCCGGTACGCAACCTCGCGACTCGCGGGAGAAAACCAGTCTCCTCAAATGCCCGAATATCGTGGTCCGCGCACGCTCCCCGAAGTGCGAGGCACCTATACCTACGCGACGCGCAGGCGCACTGGACGACTCGGAGCAGCGTTGGTTTCTCCGGAAAAGCGCCGATATCTTTCTAATCCTCGACGTCGCCCCTCTTTCGCTCGATTCTTGCAGAGAGAGCAGAGGAGGGGGCGAAAGAGACGAGCGTTTTCTTCTTACTGCCCGCCCGCTGCATCGGCGCCTCTACTGCTTCTCACGCTGCGAGCAGTGAAGACCGAAACACAAAACAGAAAAACCTAAGGCTAAAAGCCTCCCCTGTGCAGATCCGATGAGGGTGCTACTACTCGTGTAGCTTTTCGGATTAGGCCCATTTGTTAGGGCGTCCGAGTGCCTATACGACGTCGTTGCAGCAAAGGAAGCAACATCGACAAGTGTACTGCATCATGTCAAAGCGTCCTGTCCATTTTAGACCCCCACCCCAAAGGCGCCGTAAGTGAGGAGACTTGGTCTGGAATCGGGCTCTATCCTCGGCAAAGGATAGCTCCTAAACAATTTGCCGTTTTCGTTATATATATATTTTTTTCTTTTTTCAAATTCTATATTGGTCGCTTTTTCTTGGGTCTTGTCGTCTAATTTTAAGTTGTCGAAAGATGGGCGCTGTTCATGTTTCTTGTTCCTAATTATCGCTTCTCATCCAATGAGATCAGGGTATGGGCCAATAAAAACGCCCGAGAAAGACTCCGAAGCAAGAAGAGTGATCATTGTTGGTCATACCCTGCGTTGCTTTAGGCCAGACATGTACACGTTATCAACAACAACAACAAAAAAGAAACTAAATACAGTTACTTGTTATTCGCTCAAAAAGCTACAAAATACGTTACTCATTACAGATTCTGAGAAGAAACGCCGTTACTTTACCTCTAATGTACCGAGTTACCTTTCCCGTTACTTTAACGATCAAATACACAGCTGCTTTTGTTTGATGGTTTATCATTTTCTTTTCAGTAGGTCACCTCCGCTCAGTTTGGAAGATTTCGGGATAATGAGTGATTTCGCATTAAAAAGCCCTACTAAAAGACGCTACGCCATTTTCTTGGCGAAAAACGGGATATATATAATAGATATGGTGACTGAAATAACCAGGCTGGATCTAAATGGGCCGTAAAGATCGGTGCCTGCACGTGGCAATGTGTTCTTTTCGTCAAAAGTGTATTTCACAAGTCGTTTCTTTTTTTTCTTGTAAAATTACTAAAGCGTAGCTTCCTTTCTGCAAGGAATAGCACCAAAACACTTATCAAGATCAACGGCGGATTGCGACGCAGACGACCGAATGGAGACTCGAGTGGCGGGGCGCGTTTGGCAAAAGTATTGGTAGAATGCGTGGGAGCAGCGTCGGAAGGTGTAGCCGACCAGCGAAAGAAAGCAGAAGACACGCAGACAAAAACCGCCGGCAGAAAAAACGCCGTCGTTATGCAACCACGTTTTTTTAATTTTTTACTTTAAGTTTTGCTTTTATTGTCCCCATTATTTTTAAAATTAGAAGTCCACTACAAAGAGATTATGTTAATTTCTGTAGATCACGGTCGTCGCGAGCTGCCTTGATAAGGAGGTAGCGCCATCTGTCCATACGTGCGCTAAACGGGCCCCGCGGCTCGACTCAGTCGTCTGAATCGCCGTCCGCCGTTGATCCTGGCAAGTTTTCTTGGCACTTTTTCTTACAGAAAAAGAGCTGCGCCTTGTAAATTTTCAAGAAGGAACCGACCTGTGAGATTCACCTTTGGCGACAAATTTAGATTGCTAGGTGCAGGCGCCGATTTTACTTTCCCATTTTAAATCGAGCCTGGTTATTTCAGTCGCCCTATATTTTTAAATCTAATTTTAAACACGAGCAGAAATCGAAACCGAAACTTCGGCTCCGTCCGGTAACATTGACCTCGGGCCGCCAAGAACATGGCTATCACATGGTACGAGATGTCACGTGATCCTTTACGCAACGACGGGCGGGATTGGTGTGGGCGTGTGCCAGGCGCAAGTGTCGTCTGCAACGCACTTTTCACCAAGTTTTGGTGTCTACGAAAATAATCACGATAATAAACCCGGAGTAGGGGAACAAGAGCAACAAAGGAAAAACCCAAATCTCCAAACACAGCTAGGTGACTGGTGCGCGACCGAAAAAATCCGCCTGGTTCGGGTATCGAACCAGGGACCGTTTGCTCTACTGACGTCTTACTCCAGGTTAGCTCAGTTGGCAGAGCGCTCCACTGGAAATGGTGAGGCCCTCGGTTCGATACCAGGACCAGACAGATTTTTCAGTCGCGCACCAGTCACGTAGCCATGTTTGGAAATTTGTGCTTGTCCTTTGACTCATTGTTCCCCTCTTTCAGGGTTTATAACTGTTTTTCTTGCCCAGCTCACTTGCACTTTTTTATATTAATTGTATCATCAACTGAAGAGTCGTTCTATACCGAGGAGCTCGAAGGAAGGACAGTGTTGTGCTTCAGGAGGGCTGGCGAATCTTGGATTCCTCTTTCTCTTTGTTCTCTCCGCTTCTAAAGTTCGAAGTTGACAGTGCGTTCGGTGCCTTCCCGCGTTGGCAACCGCCGGGTTTACATTCGGTCTGTACACGATTCCAGAAGGTTCAACTAACGAACCTTATTGCTTTCGCTGGTTGAAGGACATACCCACTAGAAGTTCGACTGACGTGTTCAGCAATAGACGTTGCTATACTGTCATGGTTGTTTTTCGGGTTGCCCATCTGCCTTTGTCAGAATAGACGCATATTCAGGTTAGAATTAAAACGGGGCTGTTTAAACGGTGTTGTACATGTTGCTCGTCAAAAGTAACGAAATAACGTTACTCGATACTTGGCCTTAAAAGTAACTGAGTACGTTGCTTGCCCTAGCTTTCCCTAGATCCATGGCATGCGGCATGAATTGCTCGGATCGCGTCCGGCTCAAAACAGACGAGCAACTCGAACAAGTCGGAGACCTTTGAAGCGGCAGCAGCCAGTCAGGGACGCGATATTTTCACGTGACACCCATATGGCGGTGATGATGACAACTAAAAGATTGGATGACGAAAATAAACCCTGGAGAAGAGGAACATGGGGGACAAAGGACAAACACAAATCTTTAAACAGAGCTAGGTGACTGGTGCGCCACCGAAAATTGTGCTTGTCCTTTGTCCCACTTGCTCCCCTTTTCCGGTGAATATTTTCGTGATTCTTGACCAGCTCGCTTGCACCATTGCATTTAAATGCATTATCACCAAAAGCTTGGTTCTGGTTTGAAATGAATAGTTTTTTCTTTTTTTTTTTGTGGGGGGGGGGGGGGGGGAGGGGGAATAAACCGTTTCCGAAATATGAGTTAGTTCTCTTAACGCCATTTTAAAGATGCAAAAACTCGCAACTGTGTGTCTAATAAGTGCAAGAAAATTAAAATTTAACGATGGTGATGTCGCGTTCAGACGCTGGTATTGCGAGGTCAAGGTGCTGGGAGAAATTGCCCCGTCTGAAGCGGGCCTGGGCAGTCGGTGGCGTGCACATAGTATCAGAGGCGGATTTAGAGGGGGGTCCGGATGTCCTGACCCCCCTCTTGATTTCTGCATGTGTAAAATTTAGGGTGTAAAATGAAGGAAAGGGGAGGGGGCTCCTAAACATATGGTACGCTGACCAACGCCTGACCCCCCCCCCCCCCCCTTTCAGGAAATTCCTGCATCCGCCCCTGCATAGTATGCAGGTTGTCGCGACATACTGCGTTATGACCTCAGGTGCCGCGAGACATCATGCAATGCAATATGCACATATACATAAAGAAGGGAGAGAGAGAGAAATATAAAAAAAGAAAGAAGTAGAGGGGCAGATAAAGATAATATATGTCATTTTGCGGCTTATGGAGACCAGTGCGTTCTATTTCTTTTTATTATTACTGTTTTCATTTTACGTTGTTTCTGAATGGTGCGAATGGCTCTTTGGTGTTCTGCATTCAGGAACACGTTTTAATTGAGTACGAGAAAAAGAAGAAAAAAGGTACCGAGGAGGAAAAGAGCATCGAGCTCGGAGAAAGTTTAATGGAATTGAGCGCTTCGGATCGATGAGAAGTTTAGCGGCTCGACGGAGTACGAGAGAGAGCGAACGATACTCGGGGCAACGGCGACACTACTTCCCCTCCGAAGCCGACGGACGGTTTTGCTGTGTCGTTGCGAAAACCACTCGAGATACGGCGGCGAGGATCTCGGAAAGTCCATGCACGCGAAAATGGACGAGCTGGTTTGAAACGTTTTTCACTTTGCCCGATCAACATCTAAAACTGTTATCTCTCTTTAACACGAAACACGCGTCATTTGAGGGACACGTGAGTTGACAGTAAGCTAATCCCCGAGACAAGGAGGAGTAGGATACCGGACAGCACGACGCCCAATCTTTATAAAAGCGCTTCAGCTGGTTCATTGTTTCGGTGAGCCCATCTTGTACGCTGTCAAGGCCAGCCTCGCTTCCGAAGTGCTCCAATTTTGTCAAATCTGGGTGCGAGAGCGCATGCGGATGAGACGCGAGAGGGAGCGTGTGATTGGTCCCTGCTCGATTCGATGCGCTATACGATCGCATTCATGCATAAACGTGGCCTTTGTCGAGGATAGCGTAACTTCACAGCGCATGCATGCACTCTGAAGTTGCGCTATCCTCGACAAAGGCCACGTTTACATGAATGCGATCGTAGCGCATCGAATCAAGCAGGGACCAATCACATGCAGTCTGTGTTCCTACTTCTTCCTCTTCTAGCCATCCGCTACGAATAAAAATGGTCGAAACTCAATTTGATTCCCTACGGTCGCATGCATGTAATGCAGCTAAAAATGCAGCCCATGTTGATGCGGCCACTGCAGCACAACATAGTTGACGCCGCTTTTTGTGGTCCATTCGTCGGAGAACCCGGGGACCCTGGGTTTATTCCCCTGCAGAAGATCTCCATCGTCGTGTCGTTCGTCAGTGAGATTACCACTTCACACATAGTATACGCCGCTTTCATATTTAACGAGTCCTCAGCCCAGTGTGCAATCTATACATAGGTTGCACTGACGTAATTTGGTCCTCCTTTCTGGTGGCCGAACTCCCTCGAGCGTAGCCTTTACTGTGCATATTCTGCGAGCAGTACACGAGCGTCGCGAGCGAGCGGAAACGAGTGAGCACAGCTTCATTATACTTCGTTTCAATTTATCTGCGAGCGAAGCCAAAGCTAGAAGCGCGAGACCAGCGCTTTGTGCGTTTCTCCCCAGCTTGCGCGCTCGAGCAAAGCCCTGAACGCACGAAGGCTTCCGTGCTCGCGCTTCAGCTTTGCCTTCGCTCGCACATAAAGGTGAAACGAAGTATACCGGCAGGTTTGGCCACCAGAAAGGAGGAAGGATATGACGTCACGTGCAACCCATGCATACTCAGCGCAGCACGCGCATGTTCGTCGCTTCGGAAAGCGAGCAAATCACGCGCCATATGCACGAACACTGAAAATTAAACTGGTC
>JAZHYW010036934.1:0-47502 GCA_037355805.1 Ixodes ricinus
GAGAGATATTTATGCTTTTTAAGATGTTATGTTACTTCAAAAGTGAAGTAAACTATTAAAGTTAAGTACAAACGAAAAATAAAAGAAATAATAATGGTCAGTGCAGAACCCTTTTATTGTCAAACACACGGAAGCATTAAAGAAGAAAAAAACGAATGAACGTTTCCAGCGTATTTTACAAATATAAAAGAAAGACGCAAAGTACAAGAATTAATACCATGATCGAAGCGAAAAAAGGAACAACTCGAGACAATAGGACAATTGGTGTTGTGTTGTGTTTGCCTAAATTTCAGCCCTCTCAATTTTTTTTTTTTATTATGATTGTTTATCAGCTCGTTTGCGCAGTAACCCTTTTCCATTATCCTGATCTTTTCTGGTTTCCCCTGTGTTTTGTTGAGAATATTGTAGGCGCCTTTTTGTATCGGTAAAATTCGTGCAGCAGCTGTCGCCGCGGCTGTTTTTTGCAAACCAAGCAACTGCCTCTATACATAGTTCTCACGTGACATTATTCTAGTCGCCATTACCAGGTACTAAGCGTCCCATTAATGCAGTGGAAGGTAGGTTTGCACGCGCCTCCTCGAGCGTCTCGCATCGTGCTCTTTATTCTGTAGAAGACTGGCCGCACGTGCAAAGGGCGCCATTACTGGGTACTGGGTGACGTCAGTGCAAGCTATGTATACGTTCATGGCATATGTGGTCATAAATTTTCCTTTTTTTGTTTTGAAATCTGTCACCAACCGAACGGCACAATAGTTTCAGCAAATAATATCTCGCTCGAACCACGTGATTCGGACCTGGAAACTACATCGGCTTGCTTTGGTTTCCATGCTTCGGAAGCGCTAAGTTGCTTCAGGAACCAAAAACCAAAAATGCTTTATTCATGAGATCAAAAATAATTATAATATTCTACTTGTATTCAAATTACGTATTTTTTGTCCCTTGGAGGTTGAGATTTTCTCCAATCGTATGAAAATTTTCCCCACGATTCGGCAGCAAGGTGTAACCGTCGGCCTCTATGTCCGAAGAATCAATGTTTAGCCTCATGTTGTTGGCTCGAATAGATCGATTGCGAGTTGCGACAATAACCACAAAGAGGCAGAGTTATCCGTCAAACGCTAAAAACAAGACATCTTCATAATTTTACGTATAATGCCGCTAAGTGCTTAATGCGTAAAACATAACATCGGAAGTTCGTCGGAATTTCTTCATACATGCATACGACCAACATTACACTTTACCGTTCCTTCAATGCAATATTCACGCTATGTCACTCCAGTAATGGCGGTATTCACCGGGCGCCATATATGAGCGCGCTGTTCAGCGCGCATGGCAAGACCGGCAATCTTGATGTACTCAAAAACAAAAAAGGGTGTAGCCGCCCATACCTTCCTTGTCAAACATACGACACCCCTAAACTTTAGTTGGACGTACAGCGCACTGACGTTCAACCGACGCTACCAACTTTTCACAAGCGGCTTGATAGCCGGGTTGTACAACTTATTAAAATAGCTTAAGTAAATGTAAATGACTGTAAAAAAAATAAACCAATCGAAGTTTCCTTGCCCCTACTGGAATCCTCAGGATCTTTTTCTGTACTGTTTGATGCGTACTTTAGCTGTTTAATATCAATAATATCGCACCGTCATAGCCATGGGCGTCCACAGAACTTTTTCCAGGGGGGGGGGGGCACCCGTGCACATAAAGGGCCGGGGAAAGGGGGGGGGGGGGTTAAGGGAAAAGAAATTGCCGAAGATGCGCGATTTCCGGTGTAAACTTCAAGGATAAAAAAAAATTAGAAACGGCAAGGTAAACTGCCAGGCTTAAAAAAGAGACTGGATTTTGTTATTGAACAAAGCGTTAAGTTTAATTATTCAAAATGCAGAAAAATTATTAAAAATATGTTGGCAACAAGAGTGCCAAGTCTCTGTGAACGTGGGTTCGCGGCTCACGCGAACTGATGACCAGCACACAACACAAAATGTTCACCAACATGCGACTGTAGTTAGTCTTCCTTGAATAACAGCTGCAGACGCCTTGGATTTTTCTGGGCAAATTGCGTGATTACACGGGTGATAAAGTCGTCCTTGTGTTTCATTACACGCTCCCGGTGTACGCTCATCATACAAAGGCCGTCCAGCCTATCGTTCCTCATAGTTGAACGTAGCCACGTCTTCACTCTCCTTAGTGTGCTGAACGAGCGTTCGACAGTGCAGGTGGTAACTGGTAAGGCAAGAGCCACCTCGATGGCGTTTGCGACAGCGGGAAAGAACGTCTTTGCCTGAAGCAGAAGTTCGGGATAAGATATTTCTGAGCAGTCCCCAGTTCTGTTGAGCCACATCTCGTACCAGGAGATGCCCTCTTCCTTGAAGTTTTCGATGCCGTAAAAGCCTTGGAGTTCATCGGCGAGAACAGCAAACTCAACGCGACTCAAGTGCTTCATTCTTGCTGGATGCAGCTGGAGAAGTCTGTAGCTCTTCATGTTGCTTTCAGAAAAGCGGCGAGCCAAAGAAGCATTGAGAGAGTCCAAGTACGGCACATATATTGCCACGCGGTAATACTCTTCCGGCAACTGTATCCCGTAGTTGTCTCGGTGGGCCTGCCGTGAGGCTTGTCTGGGTACAGATATCAACACGCCTAGATGATTGGCCGCTTCACTTGCTGTCTTCATGATATCCGAGAACTGCTCTTCAGCGTTGGTCCGGTGGCCGCGAAAAATATTCTGCAGCTCAGTGATGTGGTTGTGTACAGAATGGAAATTCATGGATACACTCTGCAAAACGTTCGTAACGGGTTCCAGCCGTGCGCTGTACTTCGCGACAATGTGCAAACAGACGATGAAAGATGAGCTCGTTGTTGCGCAGTGGAGGATATGAGCGCGTTGCCTCGTTGCAGCATTCGAGCTTGATTCCATTGATGCCAGGTCCTCGAGCGCTTCGACTATGGCCACGTAATGCTCAGAGAAGATCCGAATTGACTTGTATTTTGCAGACCACCTTGTTTCACACAGCATCGGAATGTTGGGCACCAATTTCCTTCGGAGCACGCTCTCACGGAAGAAGTTTATGGTTTGTTTGATGACCCCTATCGTGTTTCGAATTTCAGAGACCTCGTTCAGATCGTTGATCACGAGATTGAGTTTGTGACTTGCGCAGTGGAAGAATAGTGCCTTAGGAAGCTCTTTCTGTATTATTCTGTTTACTCCAGCTTCTTTTCCAGCCATTGTAGAGCATCCATCGTATCCCTGTCCAACGAGGTTCGACAGAATCAGCCCGGCATCCTTCAAAAACTTCAAGATTGTAGCGGCGATGCAAGCGGAGTTCAGTTGTTCCAGCTCTAAAAATCCCATAAACTGCTCCCGAACGAATGCCTCGGTTCCCGCCTTGTCAATAAAGCGAATGCCTATAGACAGCTGTTCTGTTCCTCCAATGTCCGCCGTTTCGTCCGCAAGGACGGAGAAAGCCAACGCTGTGTTAGCTTCGGACACAATTTGCTCTCTCAGGATGTCGCCACAGATTGTGATGATCTCGTTCTGGATCCGGACAGAAGTGTACTTTGCGTTGCCAGCACAAGAAGCGAAGTGTTCCTGAAGTCGAGCATCTCCAGCTTCCACCCGAAAATCAAGGAGATCGTTGAAGACTCCACTGTCAGACTGCTTCCCGCGAATAGGCAAGTCATGCGTTGCGCAAAAGATGATGGTGGAAACTATAGGAAATAGTTTCTCGCGGTTCTTTTCAACTTGGTGATGCAGTGCTCTGTTCAGCTGCTGTGCAACGGGTAGCTGCTTGCTCATCATTACATTCATAAAGTCTTGTGAGGCTGCCATTGCTTCCTGGTGCCATTGGGACTTTACGTGATCCCTGCACGCCTCATGCATCTTTTTGTAGTTCATGAAAGCACGCACGATAAAGCTACCTTGAGTGCCGCGGTGAACATTCGGGGGAAAAGTAACGCAGTAACGGCAAAGGGCGCCTTTCGCTGTCGCTGAGTACGCAAGCCAAGGGGAGTAATCTGCCAGCCATTGGTAGCGGAAACTTCTCTTGACAGATGTTACATCTTTCTTAAAGTCGTACTTAACATCTGGCGTCCATGGGTCAGTAAGAAGGCGTAACTTCAAAGAGTCCGGGATGCCCGTGTGTTTAGCTTTGTCTAGAAACTCTCCCAAGTCATAATTATTAAAGACCCGAGTTGCTTCCTTGCTGGTGTCACCTTGGTTTAAACCCAAACAAGGGGAAGGGGAATCATCGTAGCTTACTACGTCGTGGGAGCTCACCGTTGGTGCAGTCCCTCTCGTAGACTCGACGATGTCAGCTGCTGTCTGCTGATGAAAGCTTGCTTCACTTTGGTCAGATGTGGCAACGTTGAAACATGTCACACCAGGATCTTCAGCAGGACAACTTGATAACACTTCGTCACACATCCGCTGACGCTTGAAGAAGTGTCGAATGTCCATTGTTTCGGATCGCGCTAGGCAAAGGTGACTAGAGAGTGCCTCGTGGGAGATGGCGAACAGGCGAAATGGACGGATTGATTGTAACGGACACAGTGAACAGTCATAGCGGGCAGTAGCTTACGTCTTTGGAATCGTTGTTTGTTCAATTCTTCACTCCACGCCAGCAAATCCCAGCACGGCGTACAGAACAGCGAAGCCCGCGCAGTACCGGCAGATTGCAGTCGTGTCGATGACTATGCGGCTACCCTGGTGTTTTTGTTGCTTGCATTCGTCTGAAGTGTCTGACACTCGTTCTTATACACAGAAAACAAGGCAAGGTATATTATGTCACGTATTAAAGACTTTCAGCAATAAAAACAGCGTATATAATTAATTAACCTTACTATTAAGATAGATAACAATTCATCAAATTTGGTTTCGGTTTGATTTAACTGGGATCTAAAAATTATGGCGTAGCAACTTAGTTTCGTTGAAACGGTTCGTATTAAAAGGTACTACTCCCTCAACCTTGAATGCAGTACAAGTTTTTCCAGGGGCGGATTTATGGTTCAGGTTTGAGGGTTTGGGATGGGGGGGGGGGGGATACAAAGAGATGTGAAGCCACGTGCGAATGGTACTTTGTTCCCCCGAAATGTAGTGGGCAATTTGATACAAAAACTCTACTGTACGATATAAGAATGCAAAATCCATGAAATTCATAAGAAAAAAATAGCATCGAACTTTCAGCTTAGAATTGTCCTCTATCATAAATATCTTCAATAGCCAGCCAGTGTTTCCTTCACCACCGGGACCTGACGGGCTAGATCAGTCATAATATGTGACATGTAAAGTCGGCTCGCAATCCTAAAGGGCGTTTCGTACGGATAGGGCGGACTTCTTGTCATATGGAGAACTCCAGTGTGTTGGCAAAAGTTGAGTAGCTTTTTACCAATGCATGCTCAAACTAAAAAAAAAAAAAATGCTCCGAAGTTGTAGGGGGGGGGGGCAACCGCCCCCCCGCCCCCCCTTCCGGACGCCCATGGTCATAGCCTCTTGTAAAAGTTCGGGCCGTCAGCTTGACGTCAGTGCATGCGCTGTACGGCGAACTGAAGGTTTGGGTTGTCGTATATGTGACAAAGGTGTAATGACTACACCCTTCTTTTTAAAGTGGTGTGGAATGCACGTTGGAAAATAACAGGGAAACTCGCCATCAGCACGCGCTCAGTAGCCGTGCACCATCGTTACCAAAAGACTCAGTTGGAAACTCACCCTCGAGACCTGGCGTCCATCGAGACCGAGCTATCTTAAAGCCCCTCTATCCTGGGAAACATGCAGCTTTCAGCTATATACGATGACAGTGCCACCCTTTAGCGACGAGTTGGAACGTGAAAGTTGCTTTATATGGCTACTGCTAGAGTCACTGAATAGTCCCAGAGTACAGAAACTCCCAGGCTCGAGGTGCCAAGATGGAGAGCTCAATCTTTTTCTCTACAGTGGTCACAATGAGCTTTTATACTTCGTTTCAGCTTGGGTCCAGACGCAGCCGATGCTACAAGCACGAGCGTGTGGCCCTGAACAGTGCCTGTACTGCACGAGCGCGCGTGCTTGGCAGGGACGCTGGAAGCCTGGAGCTCGCGCTTGTAGCATCGGCTGCGTCTGGACCCAAGCTGAAACGAAGTATAGAAAGCATGTTTCTGCGAAGAAAAAAAAACGAAAAAAAAACAACCTCTTTTTGTAGGAACGTTTGTTGGAGATTAGTACCAAATAACAGGCGCGTGATATTTTCTAAAATCTTTAGTTTACAATGTTTTGCGGCACAATTATTATAGTTTTTATGCAACCATTGCCTCACCGTTGATTTTAGGTAGCGCGTCGTGACCTGGGAGCGCCCTAACTTCGGTAGTGATTCGCGGCGCGTCCGCTTGGGAGACGGAGGTTGGCATCCCTGAAACCACTTCCACCGTATATATTTCTACGCCAAAATGGCCGATTAAAGCAAAAATAGAAGCGTAACAGCGGACGCTACCAATTGCGATACTCCCGAACCGATACAGGCAGCCGTGCATGCAGTTCCCCAGAGTGGCCGCGACGGGAGAAATGGCGGCGTTGCCGGTCGACATTAGTGCGGTTCTGTAGAGTACGGATCGGTGCCACTTTTTCAGAGCTGAGTTGTTTTAGTAACGTTGCCGCGCGCACAGCTATGACTGCTATAGTCAATTACAGGTTAAGAAAAGTTTTCGAGGCAAAAGTAGGGAAGGGGAGGAGGAAACAGACGGAATGCTGGAGAGGAGGAAACCACCTCCTCTCTTCAGCATTTCGTCTGCTTCCTCCTCCGCCAGAAAACTTTCTTAACCTGTCCATCATATAGGCCGATCTCAATAGCGAGCTTGGAACCGCTCGTCTGCAATGCATCAAACAAAGCTTCTTGAACTTCTTCTGCTTTTTTTTGACGTGCGAAAAGCTTTGCGTGTAGTGTTTTTCACGAGCAAAGCACGAGACGGCACGAGCCGTCTGGTGCTCTGCCGCCTGCCTCGCCTGGCTCCTGTGGACAAAGGTTACGAAGGCGTCATGCATGCACTGAAAGCTCGGGGACTGGGTGAGGGTGGTTATTGTTCATTTCAATCGCGCGAGAAAAACGGCCGAAATTGACGATCACGTACCAGAGTTATGTGTGTGGAAGTAACGTATCGCGAGAAAGTTGTTGAAAACCCCGATATTCAATGTTTTGCGACATTTAGACATGTACAACGCATCATCGCAGGCATTGATGATTTGGAGATCCGATTGGGACATTGACTCCGCGAGGCCCGAGCTGTCATGCACGTGGTGACTCGTGACTCGAACAGTGCCCTTTCCTGAAACTTTTGTTCTAGCACCGATGCAGAGATCTATTAGCGGCGAGATGTTTCCGTGGCGCCCTCGTTCGGTTACCTTTCGTGACGTCATTACCTCGGGAACAACAAGTTCGACTGGTGTTTCTAATGGGCATGGTGGAAGCACTGAAATCATAGCGCTCTTAAACCAACACTGCCAACACCGTCAAAATTGAAGTTCTTACAGCTCCTCTTATTTCCGTTGATGAGACATCTCTTGCTGACGTCATAGTCAGCATTCCGCCAATGGTGGTGGGCCGACGACAGCGACGCTTTCGATCGCTCACGTCGCCAATAGGCGTTTTCTGTTTCGTGTCGTTTTCAGCCACGTGGGTTCCGTATCTGGCATGCGGGACGCAAAACAAGGATGTGTGACAATCACGCATTCTTTGTAAACAACTTCCAGCGGCGTGAAGAGACCATAAACGATATTTTACCGCATCCCAGAAGGGACGGCATTCAAGATGGCTGCGCGCTTGTGGAAAAGGTGCATGGACCCTCTTTCTGCTTACAAACACAAGCCGTTTCTTGTCTCTCGAGAGACTTGCGGTCGCTCCGTATCGGCAGGCCTTCCGAGCCCGTTGATGTCAAAATTCCTGGGACGATGAACTTCGACAGAAATCACGAAGGGGGATTTAGCGAGGTTCTTATATTAGCTACCGAGCGGGAACGATTGGAGCGCTGCGATCGCTCGATGGTGACGTATATAATGACAAAACGAGGCCAGATATTTTCTCCGCTTTGCTTCGATTTGGTCGTGTGCTTTAGCGTGTGGCAGCAGAAACTGTACGCTAAATCCGTTTTGTTTTTGCTATCACTCAAAACCTGCGTATAGGACGAAACCTAAAAACAAATTCGAATACGCCAAGCGAAGCGATCGATGGAATGGAATCCTGCGATAGATTCATGGCCGCCAACACCGCCCGGATACTTGGCCGTGGAGACCAACGACCATACTTCTACGCGCTCCTCGCGCGCTTCCCGACTTCAAGCAGCAAACGAAAGGAAACGCTCGATTCGCGGATTCCGGAAGCAACCACAACAATCCCAACGTCTTCAGCGGCAGCACAAGATGGGAAGGCCAAGCGAGGGGGTCGGATCACTCGGAAGGCCTTGCTCGTACTCGCTGCCTACGACCAGCGGCCTCAATAAATAGATGTGTTCGCGCAACCCGTTTTTTTTAATTTTTTTTTTATGCGGTTTGATTTTGTATGAATAGTTTGAACTTTGACCTAGATCATCGGGTTAGAAGGTGAGAGGTAACTCTTCGTCGTCCCCTCGTCATTTTCGGAGTGTTGTGCGCTGATGGCGGATGCTCTCATCGCAGTGCCAAACTGGTCAATTCTGTTTGCTGCTTTCTTTGATGGAAAGCTAAAGTGAACACGCTATAGACTACCCTCGCATCATCTGGTACACACACTTTATTTTTCGTGTCTCTCTAAAACCGCGCAAGAAAACTGCGGAAAAAAAAAGAAACGCCGATCAGAATTACACGTTCAACGCCTGCTCGGCCCTCGTCGCGATTGGTTTCTATTTTTTCTACCTGCCTGTTTCCGCCAAACCGAAAAAAAATAAAAAAATAAAAAACTCGCTAATGAATTTATGTTGTACCAGAATCTATCTATTTGGTCACTTGACAAGCTTCCGAAGACACGACGACGACCGATTTTGTCGTGGTCAGTACGATAACACAAAACTGAATCACTGGGTCCTGTTTCGTAGGTCGCGACGCCACTGTTGTCGCGCTGCTTGAGCCTAATTTTGACGAGAAGTATAGCGAAAGAATTAGGTCATGCGGTACAACAAACTCTGGTTCAAATTAACCGATCAAACATAAATTGTACATGAATTGTGAACGATACACCTCAATATACCAACGAAGTGCGGAAGCGGCCACGTGACAATTGGCACTCCGCCACGACAAGGGGCCGCCAGGTGGCGCCACGCCATTTTCTCGCTAACCGGTCCTCTTTAGCTCTCGCTAACCGGTCCTTTAGCTATAGCCACCTTGAGCACTGGTCATAAAACATTTGAGAACGTTGCAAGAAGTGGTGCTGCGGGGATTGCTTGTCCTCTCATTTGGCCGGAAGTTCGGGGGGACGTAAAAATGCAACAGGGCCTCCTTTGGTCGATTTTATATAAAAGGGATCTATTCTTTTAATTATCTGACAAGCTAATTCGACGCGCGTTGATTTATAGACCAACTCGCGGCTCCGATGTCGCACAGCCGTGGTGGCGCTGTTGTTGGCATGGCGCATGCAGCAGAGTTGTTTCTAAACTGCGCGTGGGTTTATAGACGCTTTCAGGCAACTTTGCGTAGGCGCCGCCATCTTGGCATCACGTGACCCGTCCGCCATTGCCGGCCTCCACTCTCCCGCTGCTACGCTACGCGTGTCAGCGTACTGCGCTTGGCCAGCTACCGCCGGGTGTACGCTATACAATGGAATCTTACTGTGAATGAACCCCCGACACATGATTATGGCCCAGACTTCAGAGACCATGTAAGTTCATCGCTTTTGTTACGTTTTTGCCGGAAATAAGGGTAGTTGAAACCCAGTGCGACTTCCGCAAATGTCGAGTTGAGACAACAATTAAGGTTGTCGCAGTCTTATCTATCGCTGCACGTGCGTACTTTACTCGTCGCGGTCTTGTTTCTCGTTGCATTAGGGCACTTGATTCACGTAGGCGATTTGGCAAGCGAAAAACTTGGCGATCAGCGACGGGCTGGGCCGTCGCATGAGGCGGATTGCTCGCAGTTGCTCGTCCCACCGCTCGGTTGTAGTGTATACATTTGTAGTAAACTTCGCTCGTCGCCCGGGAGTTCGCTCGCATACGGTCTTTGGCGCTACCCTTCGTCGCTCATCAGAAGAAAAGATCGTGTTCGATGTTGAGTGCACCGGAATGAGTTAGAGCAGACAACCCTGCGTTGGGTAGAGAGTTTTGCGCAAAGTAGTCGCTAATTTGCAGAGCGCGGCCCGAGAAAAAATGTTTCCAGCCAGTCCCGTCTTAAAGATGCTTTGCTCGGGTTGTTCAGTATATAAATCGGTGCATCGAAAACGGCACCAAGCACGGACACTGCATGTGCTTTAGCGGGGCATGTCCAGCGCACACAGCGTGGTTCCAGACCTCTATGTCGCCACTACAGTCTATGCAACCCCCTACAGAACATGTCTTGGCATAGCCTCCTCTATATACAGTATACTCAGAAAGCCTGGCAGTACAACGACGGAGCCAGAGAGTGCCCGGTCGCAGATTTGGAGCGTGAGGATCTGGTAGCACAGAGCATCAAAGAGCCATTTCTCGGCGAACTTGGACGTCAGCGCATAGCTTTTGCAGCTGCGAGGACCCGAAACACACTTGTTCGCTCGGAAAAAGTGTGTTTCCGCGTCTCGCCGCAGCGGTAGCCATGTCACGTGGCTCTCCCCTCATCCGTTGTCTGCCGCTCCACCTTTTCCATTTCGGCGGCCGCTTCTCGTGGCGATCTGCCAGGTTTTGTCAGTATAGAGGAGGCCATGGTCTTGGCCGTTGGACGCCGATTACGTCGCACAAACACCATCAATCGGGGTAACCGGAGTGCAGGCGGTGGCCAAAATACAGGCCGGCGACGGCGGCCTGGGGAAAGCGCCGACTGGGGGCGGCTGGGGTAACGGACGCGCTGAAAGCGTCTATATGAGACCACAACGCGCTAGTTGCGTCGTCCCCTGATATAGCGCGTGAATGTAACGTCCTTCTGCTCCTCAACACGCAAAATGGAACGCATCTAGCTAGAGCATACTAACAGGAAATTACGTCGCAATTGTCGCTCAAGGACAGCGCTTCTTCCGAGGATTACGGGATTACAAACCCTCCTCCCCGGTGGGCTGCTTAGTCCGATTTGAGTATATGTATACGCACACGAGCGCCGACCTTCTGGCAAAAATCGCAGATCGTCATCAGCTATTTGTAAGGATAATGGATGACTGGAACATCCTTCCCGTTCCAATAATTAGTACTATTTAAGGTTAAGGGTTATTTCGCATCCGTTGCGTGTTCTTTGAAACGAGGGGTTCCCCCTTAACCCTTCTAGATCGAGGGAGAAAACGTAAGAAAAACACACTCACGCACGCACGCACGCACACACACACACACACACACACACACACACACACACACACACACACACACACACACACACACACACAAACAATTTGACTCATTTCTTTTTTTCTATTTGGCTCACCGATTAGCGATTGCTAGGGAAACATCATATCGAAGGTCATATCGGCGACCCATCGAAACAAGAGATGCTCGATCGAATCTGCATGTCGGCGTCATTCAATAGTAATTTGTCAAGCGCTTCTTTGGCAGCTGCTTGGCAGCGTTGGTCATCTCCTCCGTGTAAGGTTTACAGGATCTCGTCCCCTCGCTTTATATAATCACGCAAAGATCACGTGGTGTTTGGAGAAATGTGGTGTGTGTGTATATGGGGGATCATCGTTGCGTAAGCTTGGCCCACGCTGATCCATGAGAGTTATAGCCGTTTCCAATGCTTACAAAAATCAAAGTCCACACGTGCTCAATCAAAGTCCAGTCTGCGCTCGCGCGCAATTGCGGCCAGCCAGAAAGTCCGTGTGCATAACACACAAACACAGCAATGAACGCGCCCTCAAACGCTTTTTTGGAAAGGTGTATATATAGACGCTGACAAGTTAACAACGGCAGAGCGTCTCCCTCGAACGCCAGACTTGTACTCGCGCTTGTTGCCTTCATTCCTGCTTTGCCTGTACGTACACGATAGGACCTAACGAGATGCTGAAGCATTGTCCAACTCGCCGCAGCGGGGCGCCAGTCACGTGGCTCTCATCCGTTGTCTGCCGCTCGACCTTTTTCATTTCGGCGGCAGCTTCTCGTGCCGATCTACCGTGCTTTGTCAGTATATATAGGAGACTACGGTCAGTGACTATGATCGCAGACATCTTTATGTGGCTATTATATACTCAAGGCTACGAGCGCACCTTGAGCGCCGATCAAAGCTGTGCACGCGCACTTTTCGCTCGTGAAATGCCACAGAACGCTGTTTGCGGGATATATATCACAGTCGCACATATTCTTTCATGCAATCGAATTTTTTGTCTCTTTTCGAAAGTTATTCGGGCAACATTGGTGGTCGCCATTTCTTGGGTACAGGCGTGTGACGCTAAGACTACGTGCCCAAACAATGGCGCACAGGCAATGGCGCACACTTTTGAACGGGGTCTTTTGCAGGAAGGTTTTGCCCGCTCGTTGGTTAGTAAATGTGTATTATTTGCCTATTCAGTCACGTATTACAATAATCTGCGCTTAGTGTTCCGGTGCCCCCGAGGTTCTTCCTGTATGTTTATCGAGAGTCTTCATAATCCTCGTGTTTAAGGTCAGCGTTTGCTCGGTCGGTCGTTCTGACGCTGCAACGCTCTCGGCGAAGCGGCTGATTCAGCGCAGTTGTGGATGGCGAGAGCGAAGAAGACCTGTTTATAAGCCAGGTTACTTCCTCGGTTAGCAAGTCAAAACGCAGGTAAAAAAATAAATATTCATCCGTAAGTTTTGAAAGCGAACGAATCTTCAACAACAAATTTGTACTTCTGGACGTATAGTCACGGTCGATAACGTCGAAACACGAAACCACCTGCTACGGCAAAAAATGTTACAAAAGCTGGGAGAATTCACGATCAAAACGTCTACTCCGACTTAGCGGATCACACAAACTACCAAAAGGATAGACGTATCTCGCCCCCTTATACACGTGGCATCATGAGTGCACAAATGAGGCGAGAGACCACCAGAGCGCCGAGGTCGTTAGTACACGCCGATGAGTCACAACGAACAAATCGCGACTCCGGAAATGTCCCCGGGTTCCAACTATATAATGTGGGCTTTCACATTTCACGGAGTAAATTCGGGCAGTCCATATACGTACACCCATGCAGGCGCCGGGGGTGATCAGCCGCCAAATCGTCGCCGGTACGCAACCTCGCGACTCGCGGGAGAAAACCAGTCTCCTCAAATGCCCGAATATCGTGGTCCGCGCACGCTCCCCGAAGTGCGAGGCACCTATACCTACGCGACGCGCAGGCGCACTGGACGACTCGGAGCAGCGTTGGTTTCTCCGAAAAGCGCCGATATCTTTCTAATCCTCGACGTCGCCCCTCTTTCGCTCGATTCTTGCAGAGAGAGCAGAGGAGGGGGCGAAAGAGACGAGCGTTTTCTTCTTACTGCCCGCCCGCTGCATCGGCGCCTCTACTGCTTCTCACGCTGCGAGCAGTGAAGACCGAAACACAAAACAGAAAAACCTAAAACTAAAAGCCTCCCCCTGTGCAGATCCGATGAGGGTACTACTACTCGTGTAGCTTGTTCCGGATTAAGGCCCATTTGTTAGGGCGTCCGAGTGCCTATACGACGTCGTTGCAGCAAAGGAAGCAACATCGACAAGTGTACTGCATCATGTCAAAGCGTCCTGTCCATTTTAGACCCCCACCCCAAAGGCGCCGTAAGTGAGGAGACTTGGTCTGGAATCGGGCTCTATCCTCGGCAAAGGATAGCTCCTAAACAATTTGCCGTTTTCGTTATATATATATTTTTTTTCTTTTTTCAAATTCTATATTGGTCGCTTTTTCTTGGGTCTTGTCGTCTAATTTTAAGTTGTCGAAAGATGGGCGCTGTTCATGTTTCTTGTTCCTAATTATCGCTTCTCATCCAATGAGATCAGGGTATGGGCCAATAAAAACGCCCGAGAAAGACTCCCGAAGCAAGAAGAGTGATCATTGTTGGTCATACCCTGCGTTGCTTTAGGCCAGACATGTACACGTTATCAACAACAACAACAAAAAAGAAACTAAATACAGTTACTTGTTATTCGCTCAAAAAGCTACAAAATACGTTACTCATTACAGATTCTGAGAAGAAACGCCGTTACTTTACCTCTAATGTACCGAGTTACCTTTCCCGTTACTTTAACGATCAAATACACAGCTGCTTTTGTTTGATGGTTTATCATTTTCTTTTCAGTAGGTCACCTCCGCTCAGTTTGGAAGATTTCGGGATAATGAGTGATTTCGCATTAAAAAGCCCTACTAAAAGACGCTACGCCATTTTCTTGGCGAAAAACGGGATATATATATATAGATATGGTGACTGAAATAACCAGGCTGGATCTAAAATGGGCCGTAAAGATCGGTGCCTGCACGTGGCAATGTGTTCTTTTCGTCAAAAGTGTATTTCACAAGTCGTTTCTTTTTTTCTTGTAAAATTACTAAAGCGTAGCTTCCTTTCTGCAAGGAATAGCACCAAAACACTTATCAAGATCAACGGCGGATTGCGACGCAGACGACCGAATGGAGACTCGAGTGGCGGGGCGCGTTTGGCAAAGTATTGGTAGAATGCGTGGGAGCAGCGTCGGAAGGTGTAGCCGACCAGCGAAAGAAAGCAGAAGACACGCAGACAAAAACCGCCGGCAGAAAAAACGCCGTCGTTATGCAACCGCGTTTTTTTAATTTTTTACTTTAAGTTTTGCTTTTATTGTCCCCATTATTTTTAAAATTAGAAGTCCACTACAAAAGATTATGTTAATTTCTGTAGATCACGGTCGTCGCGAGCTGTCTTGATAAGGAGGTAGCGCCATCTGTCCATACGTGCGCTAAACGGGCCCCGCGGCTCGACTCAATCGTCTGAATCGCCGTCCGCCGTTGATCCTGGCAAGTTTCTTGGCACTTTTTCTTACAGAAAAAGAGCTGCGCCTTGTAAATTTTCAAGAAGGAACCGACCTGTGAGATTCACCTTTGGCGACAAATTTAGATTGCTAGGTGCAGGCGCCGATTTTACTTTCCCATTTTAAATCGAGCCTGGTTATTTCAGTCGCCCTATATTTTTAAATCTAATTTTAAACACGAGCAGAAATCGAAACCGAAACTTCGGCTCCGTCCGGTAACATTGACCTCGGGCCGCCAAGAACATGGCTATCACATGGTACGAGATGTCACGTGATCCTTTACGCAACGACGGGCGGGATTGGTGTGGGCGTGTGCCAGGCGCAAGTGTCGTCTGCAACGCACTTTTCACCAAGTTTTGGTGTCTACGAAAATAATCACGATAATAAACCCGGAGTAGGGGAACAAGAGCAACAAAGGAAAAACCCAAATCTCCAAACACAGCTAGGTGACTGGTGCGCGACCGAAAAATCCGCCTGGTCCGGGTATCGAACCAGGGACCGTTTGCTCTACTGACGTCTTACTCCAGGTTAGCTCAGTTGGCAGAGCGCTCCACTGGAAATGGTGAGGCCCTCGGTTCGATACCAGGACCAGACAGATTTTTTCAGTCGCGCACCAGTCACGTAGCCATGTTTGGAAATTTGTGCTTGTCCTTTGACTCATTGTTCCCCTCTTTCAGGGTTTATAACTGTTTTTCTTGCCCAGCTCACTTGCACTTTTTTATATTAATTGTATCATCAACTGAAGAGTCGTTCTATACCGAGGAGCTCGAAGGAAGGACAGTGTTGTGCTTCAGGGAGGGCTGGCGAATCTTGGATTCCTCTTTCTCTTTGTTCTCTCCGCTTCTAAAGTTCGAAGTTGACAGTGCGTTCTGTGCCTTCCCGCGTTGGCAACCGCCGGGTTTACATTCGGTCTGTACACGATTCCAGAAGGTTCAACTAACGAACCTTATTGCTTTCGCTGGTTGAAGGACATACCCATAGAGTTCGACTGACGTGTTCAGCAATAGACGTTGCTATACTGTCATGGTTGTTTTTCGGGTTGCCCATCTGCCTTTGTCAGAATAGACGCATATTCAGGTTAGAATTAAAACGGGGCTGTTTAAACGGTGTTGTACATGTTGCTCGTCAAAAGTAACGAAATAACGTTACTCGATACTTGGCCTTAAAAGTAACTGAGTACGTTGCTTGCCCTAGCTTTCCCTAGATCCATGGCATGCGGCATGAATTGCTCGGATCGCGTCCGGCTCAAAACAGACGAGCAACTCGAACAAGTCGGAGACCTTTGAAGCGGCAGCAGCCAGTCAGGGACGCGATATTTTCACGTGACACCCATCTGGCGGTGATGATGACAACTAAAAGATTGGATGACGAAAATAAACCCTGGAGAAGAGGAACATGGGGGACAAAGGACAAACACAAATCTTTAAACAGAGCTAGGTGACTGGTGCGCCACCGAAAATTGTGCTTGTCCTTTGTCCCACTTGCTCCCCTTTTCCGGTGAATATTTTCGTGATTCTTGACCAGCTCGCTTGCACCATTGCATTTAAATGCATTATCACCAAAAGCTTGGTTCTAATTTGAAATGAATATTTTTTTCTTTTTCTTTTTTTTCTGGGGGGGGGGGGGGGGGAGGGGGAATAAACCGTTTCCGAAATATGAGTTAGTTCTCTTAACGCCATTTTAAAGATGCAAAAACTCGCAACTGTGTGTCTAACAAGTGCAAGAAAATTAAAATTTAACGATGGTGATGTCGCGTTCAGACGCTGGTATTGCGAGGTCAAGGTGCTGGGAGAAATTGCCCCGTCTGAAGCGGGCCTGGGCAGTCGGTGGCGTGCACATAGTATCAGAGGCGGATTTGAGGGGGGTCCGGATGTCCTGACCCCCTCTTGATTTCTGCATGTGTAAAATTTAGGGTGTAAAATGAAGGAAAGGGGGAGGGGGCTCCTAAACATATGGTACGCTGACCAACGCCTGACCCCCCCCCCCCCCCCTTTCAGGAAATTCCTGCATCCGCCCCTGCATAGTATGCAGGTTGTCGCGACATACTGCGTTATGACCTCGGGTGCCGCGAGACATCATGCAATGCAATATGCACATATACATAAAGAAGGAGAGAGAGAGAGAAATATAAAAAAAGAAAGAAGTAGAGGGGCAGATAAAGATAATATATGTCATTTTGCGGCTTATGGAGACCAGTGCGTTCTATTTCTTTTTATTATTACTGTTTTCATTTTACGTTGTTTCTGAATGGTGCGAATGGCTCTTTGGTGTTCTGCATTCAGGAACACGTTTTAATTGAGTACGAGAAAAAGAAGAAAAAAGGTACCGAGGAGGAAAAGAGCATCGAGCTCGGAGAAAGTTTAATGGAATTGAGCGCTTCGGATCGATGAGAAGTTTAGCGGCTCGACGGAGTACGAGAGAGAGCGAACGATACTCGGGGCAACGGCGACACTACTTCCCCTCCGAAGCCGACGGACGGTTTTGCTGTGTCGTTGCTGAAAACCACTCGAGATACGGCGGCGAGGATCTCGGAAAGTCCATGCACGCGAAAATGGACGAGCTGGTTTGAAACGTTTTTCACTTTGCCCGATCAACATCTAAAACTGTTATCTCTCTTTAACACGAAACACGCGTCATTTGAGGGACACGTGAGTTGACAGTAAGCTAATCCCCGAGACAAGGAGGAGTAGGATACCGGACAGCACGACGCCCAATCTTTATAAAAGCGCTTCAGCTGGTTCATTGTTTCGGTGAGCCCATCTTGTACGCTGTCAAGGCCAGCCTCGCTTCCGAAGTGCTCCAATTTTGTCAAATCTGGGTGCGAGAGCGCATGCGGATGAGACGCGAGAGGGAGCGTGTGATTGGTCCCTGCTCGATTCGATGCGCTATACGATCGCATTCATGCATAAACGTGGCCTTTGTCGAGGATAGCGTAACTTCCACAGCGCATGCATGCACTCTGGAAGTTGCGCTATCCTCGACAAAGGCCACGTTTACATGAATGCGATCGTAGCGCATCGAATCAAGCAGGGACCAATCACATGCAGATCTGTGTTCCTACTTCTTCCTCTTCTAGCCATCCGCTACGAATAAAAATGGTCGAAACTCAATTTGATTCCCTACGGTCGCATGCATGTAAATGCAGCTAAAAATGCAGCCCATGTTGATGCGGCCACTGCAGCACAACATAGTTGACGCCGCTTTTTGTGGTCCATTCGTCGGAGAACCCGGGGACCCTGGGTTTATTCCCCTGCAGAAGATCTCCATCGTCGTGTCGTTCGTCAGTGAGATTACCACTTCACACATAGTATACGCCGCTTTCATATTTAACGAGTCCTCAGCCCAGTGTGCAATCTATACTCAGCGCAGCACGCGCATGTTCGTCGCTTCGGAAAGCGAGCAAATCACGCGCCATATGCACGAACACTGAAAATTAAACTGGTCAGGAGCCCTTATTTTGGAAAGGTCTATGTAACGATGGGGATCTATTTTATTGAATAGTCTAACCGCTCATTCACACTGAAAGCGGATCCGCGTTCGCAAAGCGGTTGCGAACGCGGTTGTATAAAGATCCAGTACAATTGCATGCGCATTTGATGTCATCGAATGCGAGTGCAATTGTACTGGATCTTTATACAACCGCGTTCGCAACCGCTTTGCGAACGCGGATCCGCTTCCAGTGTGAATGAGCGGTAAGCATTGGATTCGAATTAAGGAATCGCTGTGTTTCGGTAACACCCTTCTTTTGCACGCAAATATGTACTCGCTATAAGGAGTATTCACTGGACGCCATATTTGTGGGCGCTGTTTAGAGCGCATGCTCAGAACGAGCCCACATTAATAGGCTGCTAAGACCGGCAATCTCGAGGGTGCGGAATGCACGTTACAAAAGAACTGTGGAAGCTCGCCATCAGCACGCGCTCAGCAGTCGCGCACACAGCTATGGCCGCCAGTGAATACCTCCTATAGACGATTGCAAGAATGGCGCCTATAGCTCAATGGTGCCCCGTGCTGGCAAGCATGTGCAGCGTGCGCGTGAAAGATAGCGTTGCCAAGCTTGCGATTGCACGCACTTGCCCGCACGAGCAGAGACACGGCGGCGGACGCCTATTGGCGACGCGAGCGATCGATGGCGTCGCTGTAGTCGGCATACCACGATTGGCCGAATGCTGACGATGACATCAGCAAAGGATTTCTCATCGACGAAAATAAGGCTAATGTAAGGACTTTCATTTTGGCGGTGTCGGCAGCGTTGCTTTGAGAGAGCAATGATTTGAAGCTTCCACCAATATAATCAGAAACACCATCGAAGTTGTTGTTCGCGAGGCAATGACGTCATCATGAGAAGAGCTAACCGATAGGAGGACGCCCATACCAGCAAATATCTCGCCACCAACTAGGCAGACGTTTCAACCGTTTACAAAAATCACAGTCCAGCCATCGCTCGCTCGATTTTGCGGCCAGCTAGTAAGTGCGCGTGCATACCACACAAACGCAGCAACGAACGCGCCTTCGCACGCTTTTATGGAAAGGTGCATAGACGATGTCGAGCAAGGCGGCTGGCCGCCGCCATGTATCTGCTCGTGCTGACAAGCCCGTGCAATCGCAAGCTCGCCACAGCCATATATGGTCACGCGCAAGCTGCAGGTGCTTGCACGCACGAGGCACCAGTCCGGGAGCCATGCTCGCGATTGTCTATAGACGCTTTACAGCAGCTGTGCATGGGCGCCGCCATAACCGCCCTTCAGTTTTTGTTTCCTCTTATTCCGTTCGCTGCACTTCATTCTTACCACAGCAGGGCAGGTTATTGCCACTTTAGGGGCTACTACGTCCTTCTCCCCAGCATAGGCCTGTGTGGAGGCTCGGAAACGTCCGTTTCAGTGGCTTGGCATCTCGGTAAGACAAGAGAAGGTCGGCTATGGCGGCTCAATCTGGCGCGTGTGTAAAGCGTCTATATATTTAATGACTAACCGCAAACACAATCCCACAAAAAAAAATGTAAATACGCGCTTTATGAAGCCCGGGTCTCACTGCTCATACATCGTACAAAAGGCAGTCTGCAAACACGAGTCACCGCAATATCCGTGGTTCGAATCTACCGCGTGCCGAGTTTCCTTCTCGAACTCATTACCACGCGGCATTCGAAGCACGGATGCCACGGTGACTCGCGTTCGAATCTGCATCCAGACTGTCTTTCGTATACTGCATAAGATAAGCACTGTGACCCCGGGTTACCCTGTTCATGCATCCTACAAATGACAGTTTGCACACACTGTTTCTTACTTGTATGACGTCACATTGGTCATACAAGAACTCTCTGCAAACATGTTCGAAGCAAACAGGCGTGGAGGATGCTTAGGAGTGTCCGCAAATATTTGTCTTTCAGTGCTCCAGCTACCTTGCACCAGAGATGGTTCAGGTGTGTGCACCGTAATAAGAAGACACTTCCTGCGGCCCGACAGCGCTCGACAGAGCTGGCGCGAGGCAGGAAAAAGAACGGCGTCAAGTGCCACGTGTAAACACTAATCAACGACACGTAATTGCGGCGAAAACGGCTTGTTCGCGAGACGCGAGATGTCGACGAGCATAATGACCAAACACCCGAAAGGGGGGGGAGGGAGTTCACACCTGCCGCGACGCGTGCGTTCGACACTTTAAGCGGCACCGGCGCGTGGTGTTCCAGTGCTAACGAGGCTCGGTGTGGGTATTAAGCGAAAAACCGCTACCGTCTCCCGCCGGTGGGATACGGATTGTGTGACACGAGGCAGCGACGTACATGTTCTCGAATGTATATACGGGGCCGAAGCCGCGGCGCCGCGCGATGATAACGCATCCGTTCCTTTCGATACTTCCTCTCGAGGAATATCGAATTTGCGTCGGCTGCTGTAACGGGATTTTTCTGCGTTGACGCTTTAAGCGGCAGCGCCGCCTAAAGTGTCAAGTGCGGAAGCCGCCTGCCGTAACCGTGCCCGATGGTGGGAGATACGGATTATGTAACATGAGGCTGCAACGCGGCCACGAGCGATTGTCGACGTACGCATATTCAGCCTCGCCGTTGGGAGGATAGCGTACGCGTTTGTTTTCATATTACGGCGGGTGATCGAGATTCACGCCGGCTATTGTAACCGGGGTCTCTTCGCGATGCTACGTCCAGCGCAGCGCTTGTTTTCTGAGCTTAAACGAGGTGGTTAGTGCGGCGATGGCGGCTGTTTACAATCTCATCCTTTACGATGACGGCTTTGCTTTGTTTCGAGCAATGGTTTATTTAGCGAGTCTGAGTGACTGACAGAGGAAACTTTTCTCTCCGTCCCGAATTGGGAGTATAAGGCAGTGAGAGTGACAAGTGGGGAAATCGGGGACTACTCTGTAACTGGTGTCGACGGGGATTTGAATGAATTTTTATTGCGTTCTCGGTATGCTTGGCTTGTCAGCGACGGGGAGGTTGACGCCTTGCTATGGGAACCCTGATTAAATTATATGCGGCCAAAATCTTCTCACCAAAAGTTGGCATAGCACAGAAATGAGATCGGTACCGGCCGTATTAGTCATCGTCTCGGTGCCTGTTTATTGAGGTACACAGCGGTAATATTTTAATTAGTGTTTTAACAAGTTATTGCGTAATTAACTTCTTTATTCGTAAAAAAACTTACACTTCAAGTTTTAGAAAAAATTTGGACGCAATTGGTATTTATAAAGTCAGTCAATTTTAGAAAAATTGAGACAGCGTACTTTTTTTCTTCTTTTTTTTGGTTCCAAAGATGCATCCAATTAAAAAAAAACAGGCAAGAGGTTGTACTACACTGGCTAAATTTCTCATCTACAGCTGAGACACCAGACACCCATTACCGTGACTAACTTCCGGCTGTATTAACATACACACGACATCATTATTAGTATGCCTATAGCTTTACCCCTGTAACAGAAGCGGTAGCTCTGCCGCACGACCATGCATTCCATGCTCTCCAGGTCTTTCTTCCATTTGCTGATTTGTCGATTTCGTAACGGCGCTCAGCAAGTGTCTAATTTTATTAGCCTGTTTATTTTTTTGCTACTAACAAAGGGAACTGTGAAAACCGGCTATCCAAACACTATGGAGCCTCACTAAATTGGCTCCTCGGTAGTGAGCTAATACAGTTATTTTCTGTGCAACAAGTTTCCGAGACTCTGATATTACGAAGTCCAATCATCGGGATCACAAAGGCGAGGGAACACAAGCACCCCTTGGTTTTAGACAAAAACAATGTGCATTGTTTTATTCACGCCAACTATTCTCGACTCCCAAAGAATCGAAACTCCGTGTTTACATATCCTAACATCTGTGCGATTAACACACGCGAAAAGCTTCAGCAGCGCATCTAAATCCGAAGGTAAGAAAGAGCACAAACCAAGTATTTTGACGTTCGAGGAGAACGTTTTCAAGACGATTTATTCTCATTTTGTGGTGTTATCTATGTGTAGGGTCGATTGGGCCGGCTTTTGAAGACGAGTCGTTTTTTCCCTCGTGGCACCACTGGCGCCCTGTCCTGGCCTCTAATGTTTGCACAGAGGGCGATGAACCCGCAGCGCCTCATAGTGTTAAGATCCCTTGACCTTCTAGTTCCGCCGATACTTTGACGGGCGCGTCGTCGTATTACCATGGAGCAAGGTACGAACGTGCGTCTTTAAGGAACAACGGTAGAGCGTACAAAGAGCCAAAGCGTCCCGCCCTTTTTGTATGGCCTTTCCCTTTCTTTCCCTAAACCGGCGGCATTCCTTTGATGCGGCCGCCCTCTTGGGGCGCAGTAACGAGCGCTAAAAGCCCGGCGTGTGGGAGAGTATGTCTTCCTCATGAGGGATAGAAAGCGTACACACCCTCACTTGTGCCTTTTATATATATATATATATATACAAAGAAGCATGTCTCAGGGCGAGCCACGAGCCGGCACGTGCCTACCTAAGAGAAAAAAATGAAAAAAAATTGTTATCACCTTGAAAGCTCCCTAAAACTTTCGGCGCCACTTTTTTTTTTTTCGCCTCTTTTTGTACTTTGAGTTTGTCTGTACCGATTACGGTGGTCCCGACCATCGGGATCCCGACCAGCGTGGTTCCACCATTGTAGAAATGCTGGAACCGCTGCGCGACATCAAACCTGAGGGGTACTGTGCGTGCGGTTCCTTCTTTTCTTTTTCTTTATTTTCTAACAACATGGTTGAAGAAAAAAAAAGTGACAGAGAGCAATCATATTTTTTGATAAGCCTGCGCATTCACATTAATTTATGAATTCTTCTGACTTTCCCACTGGTTTCCGTAAAGGTAATACCTTGAAGCTTTCCGTAGTTTTCAAGCTCACTGAAGTTCGGCGGCTTAATAATAGCGAGAATCAACGTCTCTGTAGGAGCGGGTATGGTGTACAGTGGAGAGACGAATTCGTTGTACCTCAAATGCTGCTATTTGATATTGTTGTTTTGGCGACCGAACTTTAAGTCGACCACTTTTTGATGCCACACCTAACCAGGAGATGGAGCCTAACTTGATCATGTAACGCACTGATTATATGTAATGTCTTGCTTGCTTTCCATTGCTTTTATTTTAATATTACCGAAGGACCACTCCAGCCAGAAACCAGATGTGGTTCGTAGTTATAGACAACGCGGCATGACCGCTCGCGGAATATCTGTCAGTTCCCCATCCTGCAAATAAATCATTCATATATAGCCGCGCTTAGCCATTCTATCGAAATGCTACGAGAGATGACATGCGTGTCTGGCTCTTTTTCGCGTATTTTCTTCCTTAATCTGCATTCTTGCTTTTTACTCTCCTCCCCACATTTGTGTAGAAGAAGTAGCTGAAGAAAAGTCACGGAAGTAGAAACTGCTGACGTCACTGCTTCCAGTCTGTAACGAAACGAAAATGCGATTAGCGTGGCTCTGATTTTCTTGTACGCGTGCTCCATTTCGAAAGGGTAGTGGAATAAACATTTTATTTAGGGTGACATGACTAAACTTTTGAGGAGATATGTTCACTGTGTTTATACTTCGTGCATAGACACAGCCAACTCTATGAGGTAATGAAGCCAATCAGCAGCGTAAAAAGCGCAAGTCACAAGGCCTTTTTTGCTTATGATTGGGTCAGCGATGATATATAACACACACAGAAACATGAGGAACATCATGATGTTGCGCTTTGGCGCTGTCTAATTTGTCCCATCAGCTGGTAGCGTCGGCTCCATCTCGATGTAAGCTGAAACGAAGTATAGAACAGGCTGCACATTTCTTTCGCTGGACTTCGACCACGGTTTCTACTTAGTATAAAGGCACCATTAAAAAAATGTTTTTGTTTTAAGAATAAATTATTACCACCGCTATCGCCAGAACGGATTCATAACTGAATCCTTTGGGAAACAGCTCCGGTATCATCTGTGAACGCTGCAACGAAGTGTGCGATGCTTTTTGGCTTCGTCAGCCTCACTTCACTTACCCTGATGTCTAAGAGCTGCATTCGTGGCGCCCTAACGACTCGCAGATCATTCGTGAGCCACTCCTTCTCTTGCCGGTTTTGATGGCCATAGGCGTTGCACCAAAATGCCGCCATGCAATTCCCATTCCGCGATGCACATGAAATGTATGATCGATCGTTCTTCATTGGACATTTGGCCCTTCAACAGCAGCTTCTTAACTAGTCATACGTTCTATATAGTATAGCCATACAAAAAACTTCAACCATTGAGCCGTGCCTCGTGAAGAAGCGGAGTACTGGTATAGGCTACAGTATAGATAGAAACTTTGGGAATGACCTGGAGCTACAGTCACCGATAACTGAAGAATCGCTCACGGCAATTGCTCATGGCTATATTCAGGGCTAGTGCCACAACGTCAATGACGGCGAAGGGATATTGGGATGCTCGATTATTTACACACCCTGTGTCTGTTTCTAAGCAGTAAATGGCCACATACTTACGAAAAATATCGGGTGGTTGCAACGTTGCGGGGCAGGCAAATATTTTCCCCTCATTTCATTTGTTCGTTTATAGCCTTCTGATCTCGAATCTACTGACCGTAGAATGCAATCCCTGTCAGCATATAGACTACGCTAGAACCACCTCAGTTTCCGCCGTGTCTTGGGAACCTTCCTGAAATCGCATGGTTTGGTATATAGTGTATGCAGACCAGTATATACGCCAGCTTATTCATTCAGCCATTTGTTTTTGTATCGCACTGATATGCTTTATGCTTTGTACGATCTTTTATTATATTATTACTCGCGGGATATGTTATATTACTTCCGATTTTGCACAAACAAGCAGCGTCTACGGAGAAATGAATCAGGAATTCAAGTTTGAGTATGAGCCTGTATATCCGGCGCTTTTTGTCGAAATACTATATCTTTGAGACAAATCCTCTTCCTACTCTTGTCCTGTGCAAACAGTTGTTTCGAGAAGCCCATTAGATACCATGCTAGCTTTAAGAAACATACTTTCTACTTGGACGGTAAAGACAACATTTGACGGATATAAACGATATATTTGGGAAGACACGAACGCTTTGTAGAAAATTCTGTAGCTCCTTCGCTGGTGTTCACCATTATTGTTGGCGTCCTCGGCAATAAGAAGGATCTAATCAGAGGATTAGTGCCGAGGCAAACGCTCCGGCCTTAGAAAAATGAAGCGAACAGCCTTGCACCGAGTGTCTCTCTAATGATAAACAGGAAAGGCAAAGCAGCGGAACGAACGGTGTCGATGGATTGCAGTTCACGGAAGCTGACGTAGAGGTCGCGGCGGCAACTTGGCACAGTTAAGACACTCTTTCTTTGTGCGCGCGCGACAAACGAGGGCACTAACACCTCCGTCAGTGAGCGACGCCGCGTGCGATTACACCCTTTTCTCACCTCACAATGGACCGCGGACGCGGTTCACTCCCAGCAAAGCCAATGCAATCCAGTGCGAGTGTCACGTGATCTTCAGGAGAGCCGCGGCGTTGCTCGGTAGCGCGTAGTGACGCGGTGTACGCACTCAGCGCTGGATGGTCTATAAAATGGCTCCGCTACGAAACGGATTACAGACATCCGAGCGACGAAACTCGCGCTCGCCCACAGCACGACCTCGCTGACAATGCGTCAAGCGTCCGTTATTATACTATTTGCTAACCGCGTCGAGAACTGAGCGACATTAATCACTGCCCGCCCGAGCTGACCGCCGGGACGACCATTAGCGGTGGTTACTCGGTAACCCCCGTCCATTTCCTGCCTGCTTAAGACTAACCGTACTTTCATTATTATTTTTTGTTCTCTCTCTCTTGCGCTGGGAGTAGCGAAGCTAGCGCGTCTGAATTTAAAGCTTGGTTTGACCATAGAATGGACCGCAGTGGATGCTACGAGCCATCTCAACCAATCCAGCGCTGGGAAGACATCGTGTGACAGCGGGCCTCGCCCGTGTCATGTGACTTTTGAAAAGGTCACATGACACTCGGACGGCATCGGATTGGCTCCGATAGTTCGTTTATGGTGTCCGCTGTGCTCCATCGCAATGTGAAACGGAGCGTATACCTACTATATGCGCGGGGCATACGCGGGTTGTGCAACGCAGAAAACCGCTCAGACATCGCGGATTGGCCGTCCGTGTCTCAGCGGACCCAATTACGGGCGTATTACACGCAGCTCTCGAGCGCGCCGGGGGAGAACTTTCTTTTTATTTACGTTCGGGCAGCCAACCCTGCAGCTATACGGTTTTCGCAATTCGACCATTAGACACGGAGAACACAGACGGAACACAACAATCAGAACGCGCGAGGGACTTTGCTCCGGGGCGAGTTGGACCGAAAGGGTTTCCCTTTTGTGTAGAGGTACGGGGCTGGGCCGGTGCGAGAGGCCTGACGAGGTTTCTTGTTGCGTGAGTATACGCCTTGGCTCTGGAGAGAGGGAAGCGAGTGTCGTTGGAGACATTCGGAAGCGTCACCATGGGAATCCATTATTAGGGTAGTTTTAGCAAGTCGTTTCGACGACTCCGATAACGATATTCGATACTCAACCGACGCCTTTGCGCGTGCATCATATCGTTATCGGGTACCGTCATCAGAGGTATCCGAACTATCCACTCAAGCTATGTTATTGGCATTTTTATTTGTTCTTTTAGAATTGTTGATTCAATTTAAGTGAGCTCGTTCATTGACCTTGTCACTACTTAAGCGTTTTCTCGGTGGGAGTTTGAGATCGCGTCGTGGTTTTGAATGTACCAATTTCGTTCTCGCGCCTCTTGTTTTCGCTGAGCACGTAGCCACAGTCGCACACATCCCAGAAGAAACGCGGCGCTATAGCTGCAGATACGAGCACAGGCTCAAGCTAAGCTAGCATAGTACATACCATAGGTAAGGCTTTCTGAACTAGAATAAGCATACACACACCGTACATTCCGCTGTATTTGTGTGTATGTTTATTCTAGTTCAGCTGGCCTTACCTTAAGAGACGATGCAACAATGATCTGTGGATCGCGTGTCAAGCATGCTCGAAGCACGCTTGCTTTATACATTTGTGTGCTTCGAACATGCCTTAAGACAGTGTTTGTACGATTAATGTGACAGAGCCTTCATACGAGGAAAATCACGGCTTGGGCAGTGTCCACAGGATGCCGTTTGTATGATGCAATAGCAGTGCGATCGCGGGGATAATTTATGCTCTAAGGGGCGTTCAGCTAACGTTTCCTAGGAATATTTATCAGCAAGGTACTGGGTGTCAAGAGCAAGGAGTTTTCTGCTTCGAAGCAGTCAAAGCGGCAGAATCCGCGAACTGTGTCAGTTGATGAGGGTGCGTCCAACGAAATCCAGTCAACCACTCTCTCGTATGGAGTTGCCCGACGAACTTCCTTCTGGTGTTTAGCCACAGTTTCTTTCTTGCGTTGTCGCGTTCCGTCCGAAACTCTTTCGAACTACTATTTAATATCGAGAGAAAACAAAAGTGTTCCCAATCATCGGCCTCTTCGTCACTCGCCATGGTGAAAATCACATATACACCTTCTCGATGTGGTTCCAACAAAGGGGAAAAAGGGGACAACACAACTCCGTCTCAAACTGAGACGGTGTCTTGTTGTTAGTAAGTGTCACGTGTGAGTGTCATATGACGGTGTTGTCTTGTCCTCTTCGTTGTTCTTAGCCCTTCGTTGTACGCAGTGCGACGCTCTTAACGCACACAAACAATCGTCGGTTGCGTTTATTATTTTTTTGTAACAGTTGTTTTAAGAATTTTTAGTGTAATGAGAAGTGCTTCTTGGGGTCACTATAGCTGAAGCGGTCAAATGTGATGTTCTCCATCACCCTTGAGAGTAAAATGCCAAAAAAAGCTGCCGATATCATGTTCCTGCTCACATTCTCGTGCAGAGCACGTGACATGTCCATGCGCCTCTTTCGAAATATACGTACCCGTCCGTGCTCCCTGAACAATATGGTAGACCCTGAGAACCCCGAGGACAGAATTCATTCGTAGCGACACGAAAGCAATAACAACCGAGTTGAAATAGTCTGGGGGCTCGCATGAAAACAATCAAATACATCTACGCCATTAATGCCTCTCGTGCCCCTGTCAGTCCCCGCGGGAGCGTAAGTGATTGCGAACACACACTGGCCGGCTAACGTTTCCTTTGTTCCGTGTGAACAATATACCTGTATGTCCCCATGGACAAACAGTAGCGCCCGCGGGGTCATGCGACCCGAGCAGTTTTTCTTTTCTTCAAACGAGACTATAATTGAATAAGCGACGTCGGTTTCGTATAGAGGACGCGACGGGAGGCTACTTAACGACTAAAGCGAATCAGCGTCCTCACGCTTGCAGCGAGCGAGCGCGCACACACGCATCGAGACCGAAAATCTTCAGCGCTCGCTCATACGCTGCGGCGGGGCGCCGAGGTAGATTTAATAGATAAATTAGGGGGCGCTGAGCTGGTCATCGCTACAGAGAATGAAACAGCCGCGGGGACCAAATTGGTGGCCGACGGGACCATTACGTTCTAGTAGTACTGCGCGCGGAGCTGGTTTGGACGAGGGTGAGGGGAGATTGTAAAAACGAGATAAGTTAATGTTCTTCGCCGACTGTGTGGAAGAGACGTCGAAGACGCGAGTGATTAGGGGATGCATAAGTAATTAGGCGGTCGACCGAGCCCGCTGCAATTATGCGACGGAAATCTGACGACTCCTCGCTTCTTTGGCCGAGTCGAGGCGGTGATGGGGAACCGCGGCGCGGACGTGGAGAGGAGGGGGCCGGATTGTCCTCCGTCGTCTGTCCGCGGAGAAATGGGGACAATTAGGAGAGGAGAGTAGTGTATTTTTGGTCACATTTTGTTTCTTTGTCTAGTTTTGTTTTTTTTGTAAGGGGGGGAGGAGAATCGTCTGAATATGTGCGGCGTTGTGCGGTATTCTCAAGGTTGGATGATTTCGAAATGCCCGCGTGAGCGTCGCCGAGGTTATTTCCAGTCGTCTCCTCTCGGATCTTAATTTTTGTATACGTCACTGCGGTGCCAGCGGTCTCTATAATGGAGGAATATCGTCAGTCGGGACGTTTGGGGCCGCATCGTTTCGGGAGCCAACGTAAAGTGAAAAGTGCATTGCCGCTTTCAGTCTCAACAACCGATCGTTGTACCAACTTCCGATAATGCCTGCTATCTCACCAACAGTCCTGTATGTTCAAAAGCTCTGAACGTGTTCACGACTCCATCTGTCATTAATGGGCGGCGCTAAATTAAAAAGAAAAAGGGACGGCGGATATTGTGCAGGTAGGAGGTGAGCGAAGGATGCATGCATGCCGCTGCTGCCTGACTGAAAATCTGGATTTAATGTGGGACACAATTTTTTGCCCGCTGCTACAGAAGGTATAGGAGGTCTTTCAATGCAACAGTGACCGACTATACAACGGTAGCTTATTTGTTGTAAATCACTTGCTTTAGTAGATCATTTCGATCCCCCGATAACGATACCCGATACTCAGGGGCAAAATTAACGAGCAAAAAGGCAGGAGGAAAAAGAAAAACCTTTTTGCTCGTTAACGTTTTTTTTTCATGTTTGTTTCAATAATGCAGTAGAACTCTTGTTTTCTGGATGTGGCCAGTTGAGTTCAATTTTTTAATGTTCTGTCATCCCTCTTTAGAGGAGACTCTTGGCTGTCAAATTGAGGTCTCTTTGGTTTAGGCGGCACCATGTGAAATGGCGGCGATGACCGGTATAATCTCCTCGGCGCAGTCCGCCACGACAGCCTCTCGTGAACTTTCTCGCCGCCTGAATTATGCCCCCCCCCCCTTTCCCCCTTCCCGCAGAACCAAATGTCTGGGACCGCCACTGCGTTATGGAGGTGTGGGAACGATCTACAAAAACTCTCTATTATCCGCATTCCAAAACCGGATTACATAAGCGGCTCCTTCGTTCTCGCGTCGCTTTTGGAGGCCCTCATCAACCTCCCTCACGCTTCTCTTCATTTTAGTGTCGAGATGAGGCAGGTTTTTTTTTTTTTAAGGCTGTTTTTTTTTAAGTTTATATTCAATGTACATCCGATTGCCAGTCAAACTATAGAACGAGCTGTATAGCGACCAATTACTATTCTGCCAGAAAGCGCTCTCAAAACAGCATGCGCCGGATATGTTTTTGTTTTATAATAGTACGTCAATATCTCTTGAGTCTGTTTCGGACAACTCCGTTCTATAATAAAATAAGAAAAAGAAATTGCTGCTCTGCTCCGCCTGGAAGGCTGTGTCGCATTCACGTAAAGGAAATAAAATGTTTCAAATTGTCAATTTTTAAATTGCATGACGCCCATAACATTGCCTTCATCTCAAGCTAGTTCTCCCGAAAGAATGGGCAAGCGATCACTCAACAGAAAGGCAAAGTTCATCCGCGTAGGCGGCAAACTCCAAAAATAGTCGTAGGGCAGAGTCAATTCTCAGCGACCTTGCACACGTTCAAGCACGCTCCCGGTTTCACTGTCGTACGAGAAACCACAGGACAAAATGACACGTATACAGCGCTGAGACCCGCGAGCTGATTGTGACGGCGCTCATATCGCCGCACAAGCTCCTTTAACGGACGCCATCACGATCGATCAGTGAAGACTCGTATTTTCACTGACCTAACACGAGTCACAACAGGGGTCACAACCAAACCCTGACGCAGCACTCGATCTCCGTGCCTGCGGTAAGTGACGCGAACATATACGGCTATGCTGAGGGATCGAGCAGGAGGGCCCTTGCTGGAGCGCTTTCTGTTTCCGCCGCCAAATGGGCGAGCAGCGGGCTGCAGACGCAACTATAGAGGCGATGCACATAGGGGTCCGAGTTCTGTCGAGGCGAGTCTGGAACAAAGAAGAGGGCATGTGGCACGGTGCACGAGAGTTCAGATTCAGCGTTCTATAAACTGCCTGACGAACCAATACCACAGACAAGGCCCAAGTCAAAAGTTTCAGCACTATCCGCCATCTTATTCAAAAGTTATAAGTGATTTTTTGAAAATATCAATGGGAAAATGGTGACCGACAGAGCTCTTGAATACATGGGGCTCTCTGGAGCCAGTTACCAAAAACGGGCAAAAATAGGCCCTATTTTCTCATTGAAAATTTTAGAACATCATTTATAAACTTTTGAATAAGATAACGGTTAGGGTTGCAAACTTTCGCGCCTGGTTAGGACTTCTAGCGCTGCATTGGGGCGGAAATAACCGTCAAGCGATGCATAGTTTTTTTGTTTGTTTTTTTGCGGTGAAAAAAAAATCAAAAACGGTGAAAGGTTTTTTTTTTGTATTTTTCTTAGGGGAGGGGGGACACTTTGTACTTGTCTTTAGTGCTTCAGCAGAGATTTCAGCTTCTAAGAGCCAACAACACAACTTGAGGTTTGTAAAGGAAGCACAAGTTCTCGATTGATTCCAACCTGAAATAGCAGACGATCGCAACGCCTGTGCCCGATTTCACGACGCCGCGACACTCCGTATGTATGGCAGACGATACTCTTTCTCTCAGTCTGCTCGGAAATAATACGTTTTTTTTTGTTTGTTTTTTTGCAATAATTTTTTTAAAAGACGAATTTTTTTTTTTTGCGTTAGCGAATGAATTATCTGCGTGAGAGGCAAATAAGATCTGGCTCTCGGGGTAACCAAAATTAGGCCGCTAGTCAACTCAGGTAGTCAGTTGCTGTCACGGTGTGCGCTGTTGCATGGCGCTGTGAAGTATGCAATTGGAGCGGGATCGCAGACCTGCCGGTCAACAAAGGTTGAGATGTGGAACGCCTGCGATCGCTCGTTTCAATTTGTCCAACCAAACTGGGACAGGCGGACAGCTGGCGCTATTATATTGTTCGCCCTCAATCGAAGAGATGTGTGCAGCAAACTCAATAAACTAGTCGGTCTTGCTGTGATTCGTCTCTAACAAGGGCGTTACCCTTTCTTTCGAAGGAAAACAGAAGAAGAAAAAAGCAGTAGCTTTTGAATTACGATGAACACGCAAAGCATTTTGACGCGGCCCTACTTATCCATTCTTGCTCGGGGATTGACTAATAACACAATCTCTTTCATTGGGCTATTGGCAGGGCAGATTCATTGAAGGGAAGAATATCCTCAAAAGATGGTAAATTTATATTTGAGCTTTGTGCACTGCGCTTTGGCAAAAAAAGCTTGCTCGAGTTTTTCGTGCTTTGCGTTCATGGCATATTGCTATGATATATTAATTTTTACCACACCAAGGAAGAGAAAAAGAAAACGAATAATTTAGCGGCACTTTATGGAAGATTTTGACGTGTTCGAACTGAACTCGGCACTTGCCTCTTAAATGAGGCAACGTGAGAAGAAGCGTTGTCAACGTCTGTGCAGAAGCAAATTAACAGATTGTGAATTCTGTGTTTACGCGTTTTACAGTTTTTTTCTTAATTTTACTTTTGTTTTAAAGAAACTATTATAGGGAGTGATTCAATATGTATCGTGATTTGTTCGGATTGTTTCGATCATGCGAGCCCACTTATTCGCTCTGATCTATTCGATTTAATAACACTCGCGGATATTTCGGTCGGCGCCTATTATCCACAACGTGAATAATAGCCGAGGCTCCTAATTTCGGCAAGAACCTTGTACCGGGACTTGTGTAATGCTAAAGGTTCTCTGAAAGCAGGGTCTTAAAATTTGTAAGATGCACTTGATATAACTGTAACGGGAATGATAGACGTGTTGATTTCCCCGTAAGACACGTAAAAAACCGTTCTTAATTTTTTTAAATTATTCCGATATGCAAGGTACAGATAAGGATCTATGCAGTCATTTTGTGCACTCTACGTTGCAACACTGAATTGCGACACTGTGAAAATGAGTTCTGAGCGTATTTCGCGGCGTTTTGACAATTCCGTCCGAACCGAATTTTCCTTACCAGATACTTTCTGGTCGTCGTTTTGAGTTCAGCCTTTTAATTCGATCCGACGCTATGTATTGTACACGTAACACGATCCATAGAAAAGTGTGGCAAGGGCAGGGTTTAGAAGCAGCGCAGGTTGTACTCGAATCTCAATCCTCGGGGCTCGGGCTGCATACATGCAGCCGACACTATACGAGTTAAGGGGTTCGATCAAGGATTGCGCTGAAAGCGCACCGTCGCGACGTTTCGTCGCCTTTAGGCCTACGTGATATCGACGAATAATCTAATCGAAACATAGACTCCGCTATGACCTTGCTTCAATGCCCACCGTTTCCCGTTTTGACCTGTATACGAGCAGCATAGCGGCATGCGTTGTGTATCACTATATACTGCGTGATGCACGTCAAAGACCTCAGGCTAGCGGTTGTACCGCACTGGCGAAATGTCTCCCCTATGCAGCGTAAACTGGTGTCGCCACACCTTTAAAGGCAGACCGATGTCTACATACGGACGTCTACTCATATGACTTTTTTCCATAACCTTGCGCTTACAGTTCATGTACAAACATGGATATAGAGTGTGGGAAGGTCATATTGAGTTTCTAGAAAATCCTAACATTCTGTTAGGCAAATATGTAAACAAAACGACTACACTCTAAGAAATGTCTGCGCGTCTACTTGCCCGCAAAACACCCAAAAGAGCCAATTTCTGCGATCTACGAGATCAGCTCAGCGAATGATGAGGCGGAACATCTGTCTATAGACCTTAAAAATTAAGTCTGCGTTGTGGCATTACGCATTCCAAGCATGACGCTTTGCAGGCACGTAGCCAGGGGGGGGGGGGGGGCTGCCCCCCGAAACCATATCCTGGCTACGTGCCTGACGCTTTGCATTGCGTAATGCCACAGCGCAGACTTCATTTTTAAGGTCTAGACAGATGCTCCGCCTCATCATTCGCTCAGCTGATTTCGTAGATCGCCAAGATTGGCTCTTTGAGTGTTTTGCGGGTGAGTACACGCGCAGGCATGACTTAGAGTGTAAACTAATTATGGCCGGGAATTGCAGCCCTAGTGGTATTGATTGGGAGCTTCTTTCCGCTGGACATACCGAGATTGCAAGCTGCGAAAGATTGTTTGATACAGCGTTTCATTATTGATTCAACCAAGTAGTTCGGGAATACGCAAGAATTACAGAATGTTGTGAGACAATATTAGATTTTGTATTTTTGTCAGAAAAGGTAAATAAATATTCTGTTGCAGTAACTGAAGGCATATCAGATCATCAGATTGTTTCCCTTGACGTTGTTCTGCATCATCAGAGAGTGAGGCGTCCCATCGCACATAATTAAATTGAGTTATTTAATAGTGCAGATGATGTTGCTATCCTTGACCGTTTGGGGGTGCCGTTGAGTGTTTCCAGAGACCCAACTCAAAGTTTGAACGACATGTGGATTTCTTTTTTTAAATTTGGTTTGCTACTGAATTGCCAATTACGTTCCAACGCGGGTTAAAACAATTAAAAAAAGCATAATTCATAGATTACGCATGAGATTATTCATCTTAAGCGTAAAATCAAAATACCGTAAAAAGCAAAAAATCAGCAGAACCCATCCTTTGGGAATGATTATCTACGTTAATGCGAATAGCATCAAACGGTGCGAAGTTATGCGTTCGTCGGAGGTGGCCGGCACTTCTAGATACGCCAGCCCACTCTTGAGGCGATTCTAAATCTGTTGACACTTTCACAGCCCTGCGCACGATCTCCGCAGCCAGCACGTGCGTTTGTGTCACTTAGGAAGGCGAGCAAAGCACGCGCCATACGCACAAACACACTCAAAATGGTACCGACCAGACTTTCTGGCGTCTCAGCTAGTCTCAACCAACGGTACTCTAAGCGGTTGTTTATATCTTTACCATGGACGCGCGCTACAGCGCTGTCACAGCTACCGGTGCCGCGCGTTCTATGCACGAGGGCTCATTCCGCTCTCGTGAGGCTGGAGACACGGCCGCTACATCACCCTCTCCCGAGCGCGGGAGAGGGTGAGCTAGCGGCCGTGCTCAGCCTCACGAAGCGGGATGAACCCTGCGTGCAGACGCGCGCTACCGGCTAGCTGTGACAGCACTGTAAGCGCGTCCCTATGCACTCTTAATCTGGGGCCACCTAGGGAGCCACCTATAGCCGTGACAAATGAGATCAACTTGTCACGGCAAATTCTGAGGCCACCTAAAATTGCCAGCCCGTTTGCCGTCCCATTTTAGGTGGCCCCAAAATTTGCCGTGACAAGTCGGATCTTGTCGGCCCGTTTTTAGCTGGCCCGTTTTCTGGCTGCCCGTTTTACGTAGCAGGCCCATTTTCTACCTGGCCCGTCCTCTAGCTGGCCCGCCTTCTAAGTGGCCCGTTTTCTGCTGGCTATGAAAATGTCCCGTCGTCCACTCCCCGCAGAGTATCTCGGAGGGTCCAGGACCTGTGATCCACGAAGAAAGCCAGGGGATTAAATAGTACAGGAAATTTTCACCGTAAAAATAAAGCTGTGACTTGGCACTGAGCCTGACGTCTTCTTGTGAGACGGCATGCAGATAGTCAAGTCGCAGCTTTATTTTGAGTCGCAAAATATATTGGAAAATCATTGCCAAGCACAATTTGTATACTTTAGAGATTGACTTCCCGAGTGCTCTAGAGGAAAGTAAATATACAGGAAATGGTTCGAAGGGCAAGGCCGATAGTTTCTCGACATTTAAAAGAACAGTGGGTCCGCAGGTAAACAATCCATTTATTTGTTTAAATTAGCTGCACAGCTGAAGATACAGGCGGTGCTTTTTTGTAATGAATACCACATTCAAACAATAAAATAGAAAAGCATATGAAAACTTCTGTCACTTGCTGAAACATTGGTGGAGGGCATGGTCGTTGCTTTCCTTGACACACTTGGCGAACTAGGACTCGCCGCAGTTGAAGGCGCGCTATCCGAGCCAAGTGTGTTGCAGTCAGCCGGAGCTTCGTGCACAAAACGGGTCTCCGCGGCACGTCCGAAAGCCAGTTGCCTCTGTAGTCAAGGCATGATGCTGCTGCGATTAAGAATTTTCAGCATTTTATTGTAAGAGAATAAGGGAGAGAGAACGTGTCTTGTGTCTTAATTACGCTCTAAAATTGATCAAACAGCTGGGTTTTTTTCGAAAGTAGCTTGCTGGACGTTAGAGTCTATTCAGATGCTGAGTCATCGGCCACAAGCATGGCCGCTAACATAACATTTATTCATATGCTCTACGGAAAACAAAAGGAATCAAAAGAAATTCGCCAATTAGATAACCGCATTTATTTTCGTCGGTCATGCTTGTTTGTAGTTACTCGACATTAAAACGCAGTCTGACGTCATATGAATAGACCCTATAGCTTTGGTGGCAGTTTGAAGAGTGGGAACAAAACATTAAATATTGACGCCCCAGGAAGGGGAGCTGAGGCTGTCCACTTGCCAGGGTCTATATTATACAGGCTACGTCACGAAACGCCGACTAAATCGTTGCTCCAAAAACTACAGGTTGCACATAAAAAGCTAATTTTGTTTAATAGGAAAATTCATATAGTTTAACGTTCAAATATATATGGTGTCGAAAATCTTGAATATTGAACTTTCTTTAATTACTAAATTTAAAAGGTATGGTCAGGCCAGGGTAAAGACCTTGCTAAACTGCGTCAAATATTGTAAAACAGATAGTTTGACACTTCTTTCTCAAAAATATTGTTTAATCAATACATGTCTGTAAATTCAGTTAGCCTAATAAAAGCTTATAAACTCATTGACACAAAAGAACGATTCGTTTGACGTTGACGGGTCGCGTGAGCAAACGAGGGCGCACGCAACAAGGGCAAACTTGGTGTATTCTAGATGTTACATTCATCATCAATTTTAGTATAAATGTTCCTTGTGTGGCCGTCCCTCCTTTGCTCAACGCGATCGTCGACGCCGGCCGAGACGCGCGACTATATTCCTCGGACGGCAAGCTGATTAGTGCGCCGTATCGCCGTGCTCTATCGGCGGACACTTGGCAAGAGAACAGTACCCCCCTATAAACTATTTACACCTTGTCGCTGTAAAATGCTGGTGGCCACCGTCGAAACATAGCTGGCATAGCTTTGCCTCACCTCTTACCATAGGCAAACCGTAAGGGCTACGACTGTGACCCGATAACTTTAAAAATTATCACCCACCACGAGTGCTTGTGCACAACGGCGAGCCGGCGTCAGACGCGAAGAGTCCGCGCTTGTAGCCGTTATGGTAAGTCTATGCTAAGGTGAAACGAAGTAAACCTGTTTTTTGCTTTCCACCGGCGACGCCAGCCGGTATCCGAATAATATGAGAAGAGGCGATTCCAAACGTGCTTCTTTCAATACAAAAATATTGTGTATAGATACCTGTATCGTCAAGGACAGGGTCCCACTTGTCCTCTGTGGGCGAGAACAAATGTAATTAGTTAGGGAACTCTTTAAGCTATTGACTCTAATCCGTTATTAGCCAGTGAGCTGCATAATTACCCAGTCGGTTGTGCTGAAGAGGACTGTGCCCGTGTTAACAGCACCAGCCAAGTTGGCCCAGAAGTGGTGGTCGCGCTGGTCGCGCTGGTCGTGCCGCCAGATCAGCGGGCCGTGTGAACCCATTGCATTCACATGTTTCCTCATGGTTACACCGCCCGCGTCGAATTCCTTTGGTATCCTTCGACGTGAGCATCCTGAAGAACTAACTCACTGTCCCGCGGCTTTGGCGCATTCTCAAACATAGGCTTACATCACCATGATAAGAAAACAAATTTCACCCGCAGATGCTTCCGATTAGATTCGTGCACTTCGTACGTTCAAAATTCATCGTCCGAAATGATCGTTTTGCGCATGCGTGCCCGCTGGCTGCGCCCGCAGAAACGCTGGCCGGCTTCAACTGCAGCCATCTAGCGGAGAGCAAAGTGTTTTATTTCCGCTATTATGCGCATAGCCGGCCCGTTTTTGCCGGCCCTGCACAACGGGCCGACAAAAATTATAGGCCGCCTACGGAGCCACCTATATAGCCATTCGCAACATCAAAGAGGGGAAGGGCCAACCGTAGCCGTGACGCTGTACACGGCTATTTTGACGGGGCCGGATCAGTTCGCGGCTAAGTCCTGAAAACTTTGAACGTCACGGCTATGGCCGTGACGTTTGGCGGCCCCAGATTAAGAGTGTGGTAAAGATATAAACAACCGTTTAGACTGCATTGAATGACTGCCTTCATAGCTCTGTGGTTAGCGCGTCTGCCTGCTGATCAAAGGGTCAACGGTTCGAATCCCAGCCGGCGCCGGTCTTTTTTATTTATTTATCGACCCGCGGCGTAAGAGGTTAGATAGCCAGATAGATAGATAGATACATACATAGACGAAAAGTGCGTGAAGTAGCCAAAGAATGCTATTTGCATTAAAAAAAATGGCAAGAACGCGGTTATTCAGAAGACTGCTAGAACAATGAAGAAATTAATAAAGGAAGCAAAAAGAACAGTTCTATGGGGTCCCTCAAGACAACCTCCTAAATAATTCACCAGGAAAATTCTGGAGGTATTTAAGCGAGAAAGGAGAGCAAGTTGATCAGGTTATTGTAAATGAAGAAGTAATTGACGACAGTATGGATATACCAAATCACTTTAAGGAATTCTTCCAATCGGTTTTTAGGAAGGACGGCGGAAAAAGACCGATTCCAATAACAACCAGTGAAGCGCTGCTTCAGATGGATGAACTGACTGTAACACAAGACGAAATTTTCGATAGACCGCTGCATCTTGATTCCAAAGAAAGCTCAAGGTCTAGATAATATTCCCGGAGTATTCCTTAAATGATACGCCTAATGGTTGTCCTTCTATCTTGAAACAATTTTTAAGAGGTGACTAGAAACTGGTGCTTCTTTCTTCTGGCTGGTTACAGGCTAAGGTGATACCGATATTTAAGAACTGGGAATCGTTTAAAGATAAATAGTAACCGCCCTGTATCTCTAACAAGCACCTGCTCTAGATCGGGCTTATCAACGACGACTCGACTGGTAGAAACTTTCTACGAATTTGGTTCTGCAATGAACTCGAAAACAGAAATTGATGTTATAAGTACGGATTTTTCGAAGGCGTTCGATCGCGTTTCGCATAAGATGCTAGTAACAAAACTAAAACATTTAGGAATAATTATAAATATCACCAGTTTGATCGAAGCGTACTTGCAAAAAAGATCACAGACAGTTGGAATTCGAGGAGCCTCATCAGATTCCTTAAGCGTAGCGTCAGGAGTGCCACAGGCGTCTGTGTTAGGACCGCTATTGTTTCTTATTTATATTAACGACACCACCAGAATTATTACACCTACAATAGAAATTAACCTATTCGCAGATGACTGTCTTATTTATTCACCAATCAAGACGTACAACGACCGAGTAGCGTTAAATCACTTTCTGGATCAGATTAGTCAGTGGTGCCATCATTGGAAATTTGAAATTAACTTCAGCAAGTCATCATACGCCCACACCACTTGGAAAAAGAACATATCCTCTTTTCAGCATCAAATTGGACATATTGAACTGACCAAAGTATTGTAGGAGTAACAACAAGGCAAAATTTGTAAAGGCAATCTCGCATAAATATATACGCAACAGCGTACCGCAAAACATGCGTCTTGAGACGGAAACTTAAGGATGCCAATACAGGAGTAAGACTCTCAGCACACAAAACTCTGATACGGCCGACGACACTCGAGTATGCCTCCGTTGTTTTGAGACCCCGTTAGTGAGACCGACCTTAACAAACTTGAGAGAGCGCGAAAAACAGGCTGCACGCTTTATACAGTCTGATTATAGATCGACTTCCTCGGTTACAAAAATTCTAAACGAGTGCGGGCTTAAGCCATTGGGGGTTAGAAGAAAAATAGCGCGCCTAAAGTTCCTGTTTTGGATTTTTTTATGCTTAACTTCATATAGAACCTGATGTTTATCTTAAACCTGTTACCAACAGGTCGGCTCGTTTAAATCATTTGTAAGCATTACAATGATATTTTTATAAAATTTATGTGTATAAATAATATTTTTTTTGTTATAACGATAAATGATTGGAACAAACTTCCTGAACACATTGTTAGACTTATTAACGTGTATATATTTGAAAATGCGCTTCGACTTTTTTATTTAGATTTAAAGACATGAAGCTTCCATGTTCTCTGCTATCCTATGATTCATGTATATGTTCAGCAATATGTTCATTTCGTTGTAATGTTTCTTTTTGTTTTTACGTTTTTTGAATTGTGACACGCCAGGACATGCTTTCAAAAAGGGTTTCTTTTTTCCTTTGTATGTGCTTCTTCAATCATGAAACAGCGACGCTTCAGACTTTTCAAATAAATGTTTACATTTATGTTAACGAAGATATAACTAGCATGTATGCTATATCTAGCATATCACCCTGTGATAGCCGTATGGACCGACACTATCTGAAGTAAATAAATAAACAAATAAAATCTTTTGCGTGCCTCCCATTTTTTTTCCACTGAACTTTTACTTATGTGTGGTAAAACCGAGTAATATAATAAGAGGAAGAACAAAAATAATCCAGGAGAAAATTTACCTCATAAGAATCTACACGCATTTAGAATGGCTTTGAAGCACCTGGAGTGAAGAAAGCTCACGCTGCTGACTCTGAACATCACGAGATCCGTTATTCTACTGGTGGGTAAAAAGAAAGTAGAAGAGCAACCACACCAACAACAAAGAAAAAGCAGCACATTAAAAATGGTATTCATATCGAATTTCAACGCGAATGGAACTTCAAGACGTCCCCAGACGTCAACGGCACTTGAGCCGAAAAAGAAAGCAGCAGCAGTCGCGTTTCCGCTGCGTCCCTCCCTATACAATATTCGTCAGACGTTCCGGGGAAGATGCAAATGATTAGGAACAAAGAAATGACCGGCCTTGTACGTCGTTCCGAGCGGGAGCTCATGCGGGAAAAACCCGGCTAACTTTCGTCTGCGCACGACGGGAGCTTCGCGTTATTTGAATACTAAATTTTGCACGTTTTGCACGTTTTGCGATACCTTTTTCCGAGCTGGTCGTGGAAAGCATGTCGGTTAAGGGACGAGGCGCCGCCATTTTCATTCGAACGGCTCCGAAAGCCAGCTCTTCAAGAATCATTGCGCATACTGTAGAACCTTCGTCGATCGAATAGTATAATCTTACATCACGTTCGTGGTTGAGGCAACTTTTAATGCGAATAGCATTCTTTGGATACTTCACGCACTTTTCGTCTATGTATCTATCTATCTATCTATCTATCTGGCTATCTAACCTCTTACGCCGCGGGTCGATAAATAAATAAAAAGACCGGCGCCGGCTGGGATTCGAACCGTTGACCCTTTGATCAGCAGGCAGACGCGCTAACCACAGAGCTATGAAGGCAGTCATTCAACGCACTCTAAACATTTGTTTATATCTCTATAGACGTGCCAGCGTGTCACTGGTGCGGCGCGCTCCATGCACGAGGGCTCAGCTCACGCCTCTCCCGCGGCTCAGCCTCGCCCTCTAGCTCACCCTCTCCCGCGCTCGGGGAGGACGTAGCGGCCAGCTCAGCCTCACGAGAGCGGAATGAGCCCTCGTGCATGGAACGCGCGCGCACCGGTAGCTGTGACAGCGCGTAAGCGCGTCCTATGGTAAAGATATAAACAACCGTTTAGAGTACCGTTGGTTGAGACTAGCTGGAGACGCCAGAAAGTCTGGTCGGTACCATTTTGAGTGTTTGTGCGTATGGCGCGTGCTTTGCTCGCCTTCCTAAGTGACACAAACGTACGTGCTGGGCTGCGGAGATCGTGCGCAGGGCTGTGAAAGTGTCAACAAATTTAGAATCGCCTCAAGAGTGGGCTGGCGTATCTAGAGTGTGCCGGCCACCTGACGAACGCGCATAACTCCGCACCGTTTGATGCTATTCGCATTAACGTAGATAATCATTCCCAAAGGATGGGTTCTGGCTGATTTTATCTTTAGCTTTCGAAACGGTCACGTGCGTTGACCTCCCAAAATCAGTTTTCACTTACTCATGCACCGAGAAAAGGAGGTAGATGAGGAAACGAAAGCGCCGAACTCTCTTTGGAAGGGCTGACAGGCAGACCCTGCCGGCCGCCTTTGTCCCCACTACACTCGTGGAACGCGTCTACAGAACACGGAACGTCTGCGTCCGGCACATGGCTTTCGCATTGGAACGCGTTCGACGAGTGCGCTGGAGACAAAGGCAGCCAGCTTCAGGTCTACCCACTAATCCTTCCAATCGGAGCTCGGCGTTCTGACGTGCCCACTCGCGCTCTCGCCTCCTCCTCTCATTCAGTTTCTCGGCGCATACTTGAACGCGGCGTCGGTAAGCATCTGCACGCGATACTAATGACATTAATTATGGTGTTCATGTGCGCAAACGGGTGTACTCGGCGACACGGTTAGCGCGAACATGCTGTCGCCGATGGCTTCCGTATGTCTCTCACGTATTTGAAGGGCTGCCATCGAAATTACTTGAGGGGTGGAAGGTGCTTAGTTTGGGTACTAACCTAAGTGGTAAATTTTGATGCCCGCCAGTATCCTTTTCAGGTAAAAAATATATTTACAAAAACGCCGAAATAAACGTCCCGCGAACGGTGTCGCGCAATGTTTACCTGCAATCGATTAGAGCTTTACAGTCGGGCGAAACAGATCTGTATTGAACAGAGTCAACGCTTTACGCGAGGAATAGCGAAATTGGGCGATGTATACTTCATTCTGGAATCGAACGTGAGAATCGAGGTAGCGAGCTAAAGTCTACAAACGCGTGTAGGCTCACTGAAGTGGCGTTGAACTGCAGTCGCTGACAACAAAAAAAGAAAAAAAAGAGAAAGGGGTCCGTTTCTATTTTTTTTCCATTCCCTAGCCTCCATCACGCGCTTTCTACATACCCTCCGTCGTGCTTTAGCTGCACGTGCACGCTCACAAGACCCTGGAGTGTCACCGTAGTTAGGAAGCTCCAGCTGGAGACAAGCGAGACATCCCTGGCTTTCTCATTCTATCAGAAACTATAGGCACTCCTTTCCGTCTATTGTCACCTGAACAAATATGCCGACTCACTGGGCTGTAAACGCGTGCGTGGTGTGTAATATTGCACACACACAAAAAAAGAGCTTCTGCGCATACACAGAATGCGTTCCACATTCCAAGCATAGTGAAACAAGCGGTTGCGTGCAGAAGGTATTTATTAGAATGATCTGATTATACAACTTTCTTTCGGGAAGTACGCAGCCCGTCAGCATACTTCATCATTCTCCCTCGGTTCATTCCCTCTTTCCCCGACTCCTTTCCACGGCTCCTTTCCACTTCCCGAGTCCCCACGTCCCCACGACGAACCGAGTGAGCTGTCACGGCGTCGACCGTGCGCTGACGTGAGAGACCGATCGCGGGACGGTCACCGCGGGGAGCCCGTCGTCACGCCAACTCGAGCTCGCCTCGCTGCGTCGTTTCTTCGATCGCCTCCTGTCGGGCCCGATTAGGTACCGGAGACGCGGATAATCCGGCCCGGGGACGGATTAGCCTCCCGCTGCCTTCGTTTTCATCTCGCTCCGTAATCATAGCGATGCGTTCCATCTTTCCTGTCTGCGATCACCCGCCCCAAACCAATGCGAACAATGCCGCGCCCGGCGGGCGCACCGCGAGCAGTTTATTATCTGATCGCTTCGTTTCATCTCCAAAATTGTTCGGGTCACGTGACAATAAAAGGCGTTATCGGAAGCGCTGTCTGGCGGACTTTTTTGGAAACTCTGAAGCCGCGGTCGTGCTGCTAATACATCCTACCATCGACAGTCTGCAGACATTGTCTGAGGCGTGTTTATTCCTTGTATGGCGGTCACGTTGGGCCTACATAATACTGTTGCAGACCTGTTCGAAGCGTACAAATGCACAAAGCGAACCTGCTTCCGACGTGCCTCAGCAGTGTCCGGAGGTAATCCTGTCGTCGTGTTCTGCGGCGAGCCCGGTGTCTTTTGTACATTGTATCCGCAGTGTGGCTGCAGCTCTAGAGTTAGGATACTATGTCTCCTACTAGACTTGGGCACTAGCACAAAGCACTTGGGAGACTTATCTTGTATAGTAAGCAAGCAGCGCAGAATCACCCGTTGTGTGCCTCTCGTGGTGAACAGAGAGAATCAGTATATGTAATTTTCTCTGTCACGGAAATTTTTCGCGCGCTTGTTAGCTAGTGGTTGGCTGGCGATTTCAGTGGTGCGGTAACGCGGCTGAAGCTTTGTAACTCGAGCTGCGACATTCGGCCACGATATTGGCGTATACGCAGCCGTAGCTTCGAGCCGTTCTAGCAGTTCTTCGGCGCCAGTAATTATTATGTTCGACTCCATATTGAACACCGCTACGAATAGAAAAATTGCAGTCCTGCAACACTCGCCGTGAGATCAATTTCAAATAATAGAGTGCGCCCCGTGTTGTCGTCCACTTTCTTCACTTGTCCCCTGTTCCTTTGGCGCTCAATTCGCAGTCAGTGAACCAACAAGCCCAGCTAAACATTTTGTTTCAAATAATAGGTTGTATGCAGGGCCGTACCCAGAAAAAATTTCGGGGGGCTAGACAACGGCGGCCATTTTGAAAATGTCGAATGGTCGAGCGGCCTTACGAATGACGTGTGCATCAGTGGCATATAATGGAGAGTCATAGCAAACCGGAGAACCGTTCCGTCGTCCTGGTAGCTGACTGGCGCCACTGCGCGTGCAGAGGTGAGATTAAAATCGGCTGGCTGCAAATGCACCGGGACCATGTACCACGCACCATGCTATAAAACATTTTGTTGGGGTCAAAACCCCAAATTTCCTGGTTACGCTTATCTGGCTGCATGCCCTGGATTAATGCAAGTTGTCGTTTAGTTTAATGACTGGCAGTACACGTAAAGTAATTCCTGCAAGTGTATCTGTTATCCTTCGGGTGTAGGCGGTTTGTTTCTTACAGAAAGAAAAAAAAAACACTTTTGAAATTGGGAGTATTCACTTCAGGTTGAACTGACGCATCACGAGAAGAGAACTCTTCTTTGACCACCGTTGGTGTGGTCACGGCCACGACTCGCGGCAAGTGCTCCCGTTAGCGCCCAGCCCACGTGGGTAAAGTGGGCTGGGCCAGCTTCTGCCATATTCCCTGGGTCCCACGGTCGGTGTGGAAAGGTGTGCATGCCAAATTGGGGCTGCCGATGCAATACCCCATTGTGTCCCATCCCAGTTATGCGATGGGCAAAGTTAACGCAGTGTTAAGCAAAGCGAGGGCACACCCACTTGGGTTGCCGGCGCAGTAAACACGTGGGTTCCACTGGCTGGCCACGCGTGGCAGGGCCCACCTCGGCGTTGCCTGATGTAATGCCCCCCGCGGGTCCCAACTCGGCCAGCCGGGGAAGCGGAAAAAGGTTAGCATAGATGTGGGCTCCAAGGGGACCAGGTGTTGGCATGTCCAACTTGCACTGACTGTGCAACTCCTCAAAATGGCACTTTCCACTCATATGAAGAATATTTCGGGCATGTTCTGAAAACTTAGCGTAAGAGATCGGTTGAATGATTTGATACCCCATTACCGAAAAGTATTTAATTTAAAGCGTGAGGAGAAAAATTTGCTTTGGTTTACAAAACATTATTACTGACTTTCTACTCTGCGTGTATCTGGAGAAGGCCGTTTTTACGTGGGGTGCAATATTTTAGGCAGAGTAGTAAATTTGAAGTTGAGTTCCAAACAAGCTCGTCGGAATGTCACTATCTCTTCTAAAATTTGTAGTCTGTAGCCGGCCTCAAGCTGGCTCTGTATTCCAACTACCTGTCCAACAGGATTTTATATAGAAAATGCGAAATTTTCTGTTTCATTTCTGTTAACTTCAAATTTATTTTATTTATTTATTTATGCACATACCTACATCGCTCCAGGGGGCATTATTGTAGGGGGTTACATGAAAGAAAATACATAACAAGAAGACCTAATATAACATAGAAGTTCCAGATACCATATTGGAAACAAAGGTTTTGTAAAACTGACAAGAACATGTTTTCAGGAGAATTGACAATTGAGCTATCCAGACGATTTCACTCGGAAATAATATGGGGGAAAAAAGAGTGGTCAAAAACATCCGTTCGGTAGTTAATCTTTCTGAACTTTCATCTGGTGATCCGTTCTTCTGGATACGTAATTTGGTGCCTGCATATACATCACCTTTATCGATTCCGGGTTGATCATTATAAATAGGCGTAAAATAGCTTTAACCGTAAAAATTTCTTCGTTGGCAAAGGAAACTCCAATTAAGTGCTTTTTAAGTTAGTGATGCTCGAACGAAAATCATAGTTACTTGTTACAAAACGAGCTGCACGTGGTTCTGGATCCGTTCCACTTTATAAATTAAATTATGAAAATGAGGGTCCCATATTGCAATATGCGTATTCCAAAATTGGTAGCACATTTGTTGTATAGAGCGCCTCCTTGAGGGACACTGGCGCAGTTTTGAAATTGCGTTTACTAAAGTTTAGAACACCGCTTGCTTTATTAGTCACGTAGTCTATGTGCTTATTCCAGGTCAGATCAGATGAAAGTATACACCTAAGTACTTGAAATTGTTAACGCAATCAATAAAGTGATGACCCAGATGATAGCTCGATAATGAGGCTAACGCTTTCTGGAAGAACCAATAAAACAACACTTTTTTTTTTGTTTAAACTCATTTTCCACCACGCTAAGACAAAATCCAAGTCATACTGGAGGGCCGCAACATCTGATGCATTTTGGACACTACGATATATGACACAGTCGTCTGCATAAAGCTTTATACTAGACGTACATTCTGTTTGTGATATCATTAATATAGACGAGAAAGAGTAATGGCCCCTATTTTCGATCGTCTTGCTTAAGACGTTTGATTGATCTATGGAAATGTATAAAAATTTTATTTATATTTCTAATAGGCACACGAGGAAAGTGAAGTATGCTAAATTTAGATGCATTGCAATACCCCACAACGTAAGGAATGAATATCCCTGATCGCGGGGGGTCGTCATGGACACCGAGCTCTGGTTGGAATTAGGGTGCCTCCATGTCCTTCTGTTTAGGGTGATGCCACCTTCTAGTACTACA